>JARJPP010000296.1:0-167773 GCA_030782485.1 Beauveria brongniartii
AGGAGGAGGAGGAGGAGGATGGCAGCAGCAGAGCCGCGGGGACGCAGGGTAGGGGGGCAAGCGGCGCGCAGCAAGTGACTGCGGCAAAGAATGCGGTGCATCGGCTGGTGCTGCAGGACTACAAGGGACAGGTGGTGTACGCGGTCGAGACGAAGCGCATGGACAGGATCGGGATTGGCAAGACGAGCATCGGGGAAAAGATGCTGCTGAGGGCGGGCTCGGTGGTGGCGAGGGGCTCGGTGCTGTTGACGCCGGACAAGACGGTGTTTCTGGGAGGCAAGGTCGAGAGCTGGCACGAGGCGTGGACGGTTGGGAGACTGGCGAGGCTAAAGGCTGCCGTGGGAGCGGACCGGCCACAATGAAGCTGCAGATGGGGGGTTGTTTACTTCGGCACGGCGTTGATCAAAGAATCTGATACCCAACCGGGCAAGCCCAGAGAGATAATTGGGCTACCCGTACAAAAAAGTTTTCATTTCATCGTATATCTATCATCTCTATGAATTTTCATGTCATTGTAACAGTTCTTTCTTCACAGTCAACGCCTGTACGTATGTATATGCTTCTAAACCCCCTCCGTCGCCATCTTCAACGACAACCACCCCATCGTCTCCCATGGCGCGAGAAACGCTGCTCTCTGCGAATCCGCAACCGCGCCGGTGCCACCATACGACTCCGCCAGGTCCACCGCGTCCAGCTGTCCACGCGGCGGGATGCCTCTCTGCGCAACCTTGAGCGACGTCTGCGCAGCGTACCCGTCGCCCGCAGAAGCCGCCAGCGCCGACCACCCGTGCGGAAGATGCGGGTGCAGCATAATGTCCGTCTGCATCTGCGCCAAGGCCTCGTCGGCCGTCTTTCCCTCGGCGAGCGCCGCAATGGCGCGCAGCACCTCGCCAATCTGCGCCTGCTCTTTGCCCGAGACCTTGTCCTTTGTGCGGAGACCCTGCAGTTCTTCCACGACAGCCTCCAGACTACCATCGTCCTCGTCAAGCAGACCAATCACACCGAGTAGCAGCACGCTCTGCACGTGGTCGGGATGCGCTTCAATGACTTCAAACAGCAACGACCGCGCCTTTTCTTTAGAGTCCTCTTTACCTTGAGCCCACAATACCTGTGACAACAGGCAAGTCGCGTCAGGGTTATTGTCAGACTCTTGAAGAGCGGCCTCAAAACACTTTTCCGCCTCGTTGAAATCTTTCTCGTAAAATTGAGCAAGTCCAACTGTCAGGTGCGCCGAGAGACGCGCCTTTTTGCGTTGGTCACTGGTCAATTCGCTGTCCTGCTCATCGCTGCTCAGGCCGAGCGCCATCTCGCCGCATTCGATAGCCTGCTCGTACGATTTCGACGCAAGGTAAGCACGAGCTAGGTCGATGCGTGCGAGTGTGAATCGTGCCAGGCTCAGAGGAGATTCCGTCTGCTCATAGTCCGCTTCTATGCTGGAGCAAATATTTTCGAGAATCTCCACGGCGCGGGTGTGGTCGTGAGTACGTTCCAAGAATAAGCTGGCGAGGTGGCCAAAAACAAAGTCTTGCGGCCGCATGCTCTGCACTTGGTTGAGTGCAAAGACAGGCTGCAAGAGGGAAGCGATGGTAGTGTTCGTTGAGCCGACGAGGATATGGTCAAATATGGACGAAGAGTACTGCTGACGGACTGATAAAGATGACGCCTCGGAAATGTCCATCGCGTGCGTAAATAGACCGCGGGCTTCCTTGGCATCGCCATACAAGAGGGCGACAAAAGCCTGACCAAGCCATGCATGCGCGTAATCGGGATCAGTAGATTGTGCTCTGGTGAAAGCCTCATTGGCTACCTTGATGTCGCCAGACAAGAGAGCGAGTGCGCCAAGATTAGTCCATCCCACAGGGCTGCGTTCGTCAATGTGGATGCTTCGCACGAATGAGTGTTGCGAGACGGAACCGTTGACTTCGCTCGTCACAACACCCAGTGCGTTCCAAAAGTCGGCATTGCCAGCTTCGAGCTCGATGGCTCGTTTGAAGCATCTAATGGCCGCCTTGAGGTAGTTGCTAGCTTTCTTGCGCAACTGAGAGGGCAAGCAGGAATGCGCCCTAAATTCAGCCCAACCAAGGTTGAACATGGCAACGGCTTGGGCGTGTATGTCTTTTGATACAGCATGAACGGCGACCTTGTGGCACAAAATTGTAGCTTGAACGCATCTTGTCAGCTCGACCCCAGGTTGCTCATCCTCAGGATAAATCCCCTTTGCAGAGACCACATCCGTGCTGACTTTATCAACATCGGCGCTGACGTCAAAAGCCTCTTTGGGGGCCTTGGCAAATATAGCACGAATGTCGTCCAGGGGAAAGTCGGAAGTGCGACTTTGGACAGAAGAGAACACTGAGCAAGCGTCGCCAACAGTTTTCCAATAGTTGAAAGTCGCCAGAACATTCTCTTCCGCCGTCGTAGCAAATTTGACTGTTTCTGTCGCAAATTCGATGGCTTTGCCGAATTGACCCTTTTCGACACTGATAAGTGCATTATCCACCATAGTTTGCATCAGTGCGATAATGACTCCCTCCTCACCAGGATGAGTCTGCATCACGGATTGATACAATTCCACAGCCTCGTCATACTCTCCGAGCTCACGCTTGATGTTACCGAGCATGAACTTGGTGAACCAGGCATCAGTCGTCATGTCCTTTTCTGACTGCTCCTCTAACTTTTGAGCGTTCATGATTGCTTTGGTAGCTGCAACGTATCTTCCAGAATTGTGATAACTCTCACCGAGACCGACCCAGCAGTGGTAGTCATCTGGTGCGAGCCGCAATGCTGACTGGAATGACACAATGGCTTTGTGATATTCATGCTTGTTCAATTCAGCGACTCCAAGAGCTGCAAAGGGCCAGCTGATGCCTTTTCGCTTGGACCCAGGAGGTGGCTTCACTTTGCCAGAGTTTACCACACGTTGCGCCACCAGCTCAACTCTATCCCAGTCGCCATCGTCCGCGAACGATCGGGAGAGGCGCTCAGCGGCAATGACTTCTGCGGAAGACAGCTCGAGAGCTTTTTGGAAGCAACGACGCGCACGTTTCTTATCCTTGACATAGTCATTGTAAAAAATGCCTAGCATAGTGTAGCAAGGTGCATGGTCAAGGTTATTGTTTAGGGCTGCAAGCCAGTAGGCGTAGGGGCTTTCTCCCTTGCGCTGCTTTCTGGCTTGCCGAGATGCGTCAAGATTCCACAAGCAGTAGCCCAAGCGATACTGCGCATCCGCGAGGAGTTCCTTATTTGGTTCTTTGACATCCAAAGCCTTCAGACAAGCCCGCAACCCGTCGGCGGCAAGCTGATAGTCGCCTTTGAGCGCTTTCACCCACGCAGCCTCTGACTTAACTCTGATATTTTTGGCATCTTTTTGCAAGGCTCGCTCGAGGAAGTCAATGGCTTGGTCATATTCTTCCTCCTCCTCGTAGATGAGACCCACGCCTATCATTGCACGAGTGGTCGTGGCGTCATGGCTCAAGACCTTCTCAAATAGTCCCTTTGCCTCAGCGTGGTGGCGCGGTGATTGGTAGTAGACAAGCGATGTACCTAGGCACAGAAAGTAGGCATCCGTCGTTTTCGTAAAGTCAAAGGCGCTTAGAGCTTGCTCCTTGGCAATGTACTGGTGCGCTTTTCGCATGTATTCGACTGTGCTCTCATATTCTTCATAATGAAGGAAAAATTCGCCAACAAGCCGGTACGCCAACGAAGACTCCGTGCCAGCAATACCTTCTGTAATCATTATGATGCGATCCTCGTCACTGAGCGGGATAACTGAAGTGGGGACACCACCTTCGTCATCGTCGTCGCTGTCGTCTGTAAGTTCATCAGCAGAAGGCCTTGGTGGTGCAGCAGCGGCTGGAAATGGTGATATGGGTGAAGTCAGGAAAGCTGTAATGACCTTGTAAAGATCGCTTTCCGGAAAATGAGAGCAATAGGCGTGTAATAATTCGGCGCTCCAGTCACGTATCTCCTTGTGATCCTGCCAGTTGATGGCGATATCCCACGCAAGCCGGAAAGGGTGTTTGATCACGACCATGTCGTTGGCAAGGCTAATCACCTTGGCGAGTTCCGCAGTCTTTTGTTCACCTGCTGGGAGGGCCAGCAGGCGATCATAGCAATAATGGATGAGCTTTTCCTCGTACGTGCGTCTCAATTCGTCGTCGGAAGTCCAATTGATGAGCTGCTGGTACACACTTTCCAGTTTGCTTTGTGCGTAAACTTCATTCTTCACCTCCAGCGTGACTTCGTTTAGTCTCGCACCAAGGCGAGTTCTTCGCTCTCCAATGAGTGTATTTATGCGCTTCTTTTCAAAGTCTTCGAGAATGACGGCGATGGTTTCGTAAGTTTTGGCTGGTGCAGGGAATCGACCTTCAAGAATAGAATAAAGAGGACTCTCAGGGAGCCTGATCCATAGAGCATCGGCGTACTGTAGACGATCCCCTCTAACGCGCGCAAAGTCAACAAATTTATCTGCAACATCCTGAGCTTTATAAGCATCATCGGCTTTGTAGAAGATGTGAGAGAGGTTGACGACGGCACGCTGATAGTCTCCCAGCTTTTGCGACCCCTGCTTCTCATAGAGCTTGATCAGACCCTGCCAGGCTTGACCGTCCTCGGGGCGCAAACTTGCGGCTGTGTTGTAGACCTTTTCTGCATCCTCTATCCTGCCTTTTTTATCCAAGGCAAACGCTAAGAAGATATTTCTGCCGAGACTGTCAGTGATGTGGTGGAGTCAAGAATGTCCGGCGGCCACACATACGCTAGGTAGTTCTTGTGATCCTTTTTCAGTAAGTCCTGAGATTTTGTAATGGCGTCATCATAGTTTTGGGATTTGATTGCATCATTGATCCCTTTCAAAGCCGCTTTAGAGCCTGACATGGTGTTGTATAGTGCGTTTCGTAGGCCAGTCAAGCACCTTGTTTGCCATACCCAAGCTGGTGGGGGTTGTCGTGGGGTAGTTTTTACGCGTTAGCAACACGCCTATGGTTGCTAATTTAGCCGAGTAGAGTACTTCGATCTGGCTGCAGTACAATGGCGTTTTTTGTTCTTGAAACAAATGGGAGATGACGGCGCCCACAGTCGGCAATTAACGATGAGGTAATGTGAAGTTTTGACTTGTCGCCGTGGAGGTTTTGGAGCTCTAGTGGGGTTACCCGGAGATTCCCCGCTATGCCCTGAGATGCTGATGCACTGCGGATAACAAAATCATGTCGCAAATATAATATGAGGTTACTTCTGGTATTGGACTATAATGACTTTGCATCTTATGGAGATTCGGTGTTTTTTGATTTAGCAGTGCGTATACGTCGATCAGTCCATCTACCGGTTGCAGGCTCTCGTGTGTGGCATGACTGCACCAGGAGACATCGATATTAAATCACTTCCTCCTTTATCAGTGAGCACTACCTAACTACCGTGTAGACAGCCAATTGCAGCAGATGGTCCATAGATCTGGCTGCTCGCAAAGTTAGCTTGCGCGTATATCGGATTCTGGTCGCGTTCTGCTTCTTCCGCTCGGTTAGCTTTGTTGGAGTGGATCCACAAATGGGTACAACAGCCACTGAAAAGGACTGAATAGCACCGATCGGCGAGCGATTTAGTGCCTTTGGGCCCGCCGGGAGTGCTGGGGCGGTCTTTGACTCGTCACTCCAGCGCTGTTCGGACACCCCGCCAATTGGAGTGGGGAGCATGCATGCATGCTAGGTCCAGCTGTCATGTCACGCTGAAGCGACAACTGGGCACAGTCGGTCATGCATCAGCCATTCTGCTACCCTCCCGATTCTTCTCCCTTTTCACTTCATCTACCCGTCGAAAAGTGCATTTATCCAAGAGTGCATCATTCTGGTTTGAACACAACTATTCATAGAAAACAAGAGACAGCCAAGGCTTCCAAATCAAACAGCCATTTGACGAAACCCGACCGCCACCCTGTCGCTCTCGGTCCACAAACGCCTGCAGCCAGACGGAGCCAGTGCAGCCAGCAAACGCGACGCTCTCTGAACCCCAACTATGGCTGCATTCCGGTTGACGATTGAGGATGGCCAGTTTCGAGACAAGCAAGGCCGTCAGGTAGTCCTGCGCGGAATCAATGTCGCTGGCGACTCCAAGCTGCCCAGCGAACCCGACCAGCCATCGCACATTGGCGAGCGCTTCTTCGACGGCGACAACGTAACATTTCACGACCGACCGTTTCCCAAAGATGAAGCGGCGACGCACTTTGCTCGTCTCAAGAGATACGGCTTCAACACCATACGATATGTCTTTACTTGGGAGGCCATCGAGGCTGCCGGCCCCGGAAAATACGACGAGGAGTTTATTCAGCAAACGATCGACGTCCTGCGAATCGCCAAAACATTCGGCTTTTACATCTTTATGGATCCACACCAAGATGTCTGGTCAAGATTCACTGGAGGCTCAGGTGCCCCAATGTGGACAATTTATGCTTGTGGCTTGAACCCAGAAAGCTTCGCAACAACTCAAGCCGCTATTGTTCATAACACATGGCCAGACCCAGGCCAATTTCCCAAAATGATTTGGTCCACCAACTATTACCGGCTTGCTACAGGCACCATCTTCACCATGTTCTTCGCTGGCAAAGCGTTTGCTCCCAAGTGCATCATCGATGGTGTAAATATCCAGGACTACCTGCAGGATCACTTCATCAACGCATGTGCGCACCTGGCAAAGCGCATACATGAGGCTGGCGACCTCGAAAACGAGGTTGTCATGGGCTGGGAGAGTTTAAATGAGCCAAATAAGTGCATGATTGGCTATCAAGATCTCACTGTCATCCCCAAAGCTCAGCATCTGAAGAAGGGCACTTCTCCAACGATATGGCAGACCTTTCTGACGGGAATGGGCCGCGCTTGCGAGGTCGACACCTGGGACATGGGTGGCCTGGGGCCATACAAAACAGGCACGGAATTGGTTGACCCGGAGGGCGAGATTGCATGGTTGCCCGAGGGCTACGATGACTCGAAATACGGCTGGACACGAGACCCTGGCTGGAAACTCGGAGAATGTATCTGGGCGCAGCATGGTGTCTGGGATCCCACTACTGATACCTTGCTGAGAAAAGATTACTTTGCGAACAACCCGGAGACTGGCAAGAACATTGACTATCCTGAATTTACAAACACATATTTCATGGATTTCTGGCGCAGATACAAAACCGCCTGCAGAGCTATTCACAAGGACTGCATCATGCTGATGCAGTTTCCAACTCTGGAACTTCCTCCACAGATCAAAGGCACTCCTGATGACGACAAGCTGCTTGTCTTTACACCGCATTACTATGATGGCATCACGTTGATGACGAAGCACTGGAACAGCACTTGGAACGTCGACGTAGTTGGTGTTTTGCGTGGCAAGTACCTGCACCCAGCTTTTGCCATCAAGATTGGAGAAACTGCAATTCGCAATTGTCTAAAGGATCAGCTTGCCACACTTCGACAGGAAGGAATTGATCGCACTGGTAATCATCCCTGTTTGCTGACCGAGTTTGGCATTCCTTACGACATGGACGATAAGAAGGCATATAAGACGGGCGACTATAGCAGCCAGACTGCAGCACTAGATGCAAACTATTTTGCCGCCGAGGGATCGGGTATGGAGGGGCACTGTGTCTGGGTGTATAGCGCCAAAAATGTGCATCAATGGGGTGAGAATTGGAATGGGGAAGATTTATCCATCTTTTCGCTGGATGATCTCGTTCCCCCGACATCTGCCCTGCCCAAGTATTCAGACTCAAACATCAGTCTGCCAGAGGAGAATAGCGTTGGCCCCGCGAATCTTCGTCGTTCAATGACAAGCCCGTCTATCAGCTCGACGCCGTCACTCAACAACCCGGAACTTACCAATGCGCCTGGATACCGTGCTGCGGAAGCTTTTATTCGACCGACCGCCACCGTGGTGGCAGGCGAGGTGATATCAGCTGGCTTCGACTTGCGACGGTGCGCGTATGATCTGAAGCTCATGGCGCCCAGGGTGACTGATGAAAAATTTCCAACAGTGGTGTACTTGCCCGAGTTTCATTTTCCCCGAGATGAATGCGAGGTTGCCGTTACCTCGGGCAAGTGGGAGATTAGCGTTGACGAAGACGAGGGCGTTCCACTGCAGAGACTGAAATGGTGGCACCCCGAGGGCGAGCAAATCATTACAGTGACTGGACTGGTCCGCCAGCACAATGTTCTTGCTGGCACAGAAGAAGACGATTCATATGTGCAGCAATGCCAGCAGGGTTACCTCAACAGCTGCAGTTTGATGTGAGAGCATGGCATGGTCTGGCTTACCACAGCATTTTGTGAGGGAAGCTGGTGATGAATCGTATGAGTGGACTCTCAAAATACGTTTTGATTCATTTGTTTTGATGGCATCGCTGCTCTAGGTTGCCATATGATTTTAGCGATTTATTGTTGAATCAGCATGGATGTATGTATGTGATCGGGCTCGTGGCTACAATACTGATACGATACTTGCCCTTACTTATGGGCCGTCTTAGGCGGCGCGTACATATGCTGAACACGATTGTAAACCAGTCAAATATTCCAAAACTTTGAGGCAATAATGGCTTGGGACATTATTGGGATAGGAGTGACAACAATGGCTTGGATAACTCTTCTTGCTAGTATTCGGCTCTTTCATTCTTCACAGGTCCCTCCTACAGTCCTGACTAAGCTAATTACATCGTCGCATTCGATTGTTTGGCGCTCCTTCAGCTCGGGTGGAGCTGAGCAACTTGCGCCAGCGTCACTCCAGCCTAACAGAAAGCTGGACGGTGGGCAGCTCTCCACTATCCTAGCGGCCAAAAGCACCACGGACCTTTCGTCGTCCCTCTTTCCTTTGTCTTGTAAATATATTGTTTTTCTTCTCCCACCTCAAAGGGCTCTCGCCTGGCCATCTCGAATGACGACGGCGACTGTCCACGAGCTGCAGTTGTCGACTCTCTGGAAGCGCCTTCCCCCGCTCGATCGTCTAGCGGGCCGGTGATCCTTCCAAGCAATTCCAGCCCAGCGACAGCCTCGCAATCATCAACGACGGCTGAGACTTCTTGCTTTGCAGTCGCTTGTGGCTTTCCATGTTCGCTTTTAGGTAGCGGGCCTAGTTTCCCTGCTAAACAATTGTTCCAGCTGGCGCTGGCGCTATCGCTTTAAGCTTCCCATTGCTCATCAAACAGTTACGACGAGGCTAGGCCTCAAACGTCGCCCAACATGTATCAGGGTGGTCAAAGACATGTCTCGAATAATGACCCGACACGTCCATTCCAAGTGCCGCCGCCACCACCGCCGCCATTGTCGTCGCCTCCGATGAACGGGCCGCAAATGGGCAGCATCATGAACGTTCCCCCGCCGCCGCCACGATACCCTCCTGCACCACCCGGGACTGCGCCTGGTGCCATGATCCCCCCGCCTCCTGGCCCTCCTCCATCCGGCCCTCTTTCTCAGCAGCAGCAGCAACCATCATGGCATGGTAATTACGGTCGAATGTACGATGGCCGAGGCGGCTTCAATCTGCCTCCACCGCCACCCACGCAAGGCCAGCACCAACCTTACAACCCGAAAATACACGCTCAGATGGCTGCCCGACAACACGCCATGGCAATGCCTCCGCCGCCACCCCCGAGCGACGCCATGAGCGCGACATATATACCCAGCGCGAACTCGTACGGTGAAGGAGTCGGCATCCCAGGCTTCGGCGGTGAAGATCACTTGTTATCAGAATCGTCCCAAGCACTGTCAATGCCGGAAAATAGCGCTGCGTCGGTGCTCGAAGATTCTGCTTCCAGAGGGCAACAATACATGCACTCAACTGCACAAGTTAGAGGGCTCGCCAGTGGATCTGGCATGGCAGGTGCAGGACTTATTCCCCCGGAGATGGCTGAGCAGTGGCCCTTGGACACGGTGCTCATCTGGCTAGCACAGAACATGTTTTCGAGAGAATGGCAGGAGACTTTTCGAGCGCTGCATCTGTGCGGACAGCAGTTTCTCGAGCTCGGTAACCCGCACGGACTGCGCGGAAACCACAGCATGATGCATCAGCAGGTCTATCCCCGACTGGCGCGAGAGTGTACTCAAAATGGCGTGGCCTGGAACCAGCCTGCAGAGCGCGGGGAAGGCAAGCGTATGAGACGTTTAATCCGAAGTATTGTGACAGGTGAACCTGTGGAGTCGTCCAAATCCCACGGCCGACAAGACTCTACCAACAGCGGGCAGAGCGCCACCATCGCAAGCGCGGGTACCGAACCGTCTGATTCCCCAAACGTACGTATCATGTCGACTGCGCTAAACTTAATTTTCGCTATTCTGACAATGTTCTTCAGACCCCCCTCAACCCCCCCGGACCGGGCTTTGCTGCTAGACGGTTTTCGCAAACAAGAGCAACCACAATGCCCACACTGAATACTGGGACAATGTCCAGCTCGGAGGGCGGCCACCGGCTTGCGCTCAAATTGTCGGAAAGCGACACAGGGCGGCCCGGGACTTCGGTTATGAAGAACGCAATAAGCGAAGGGGCACTTTATCGTGGCACAGCGCAACGCTCCGACAGTCCAACTGCAAATGGAAGTCCCGTTCCACAGCAGAAAATGTTTACGTCTGCGCCCATGACCGCGTCCCCCAACTCTGCCAAATTTGGCCATCGCTCTAGACACAGCACAGATTCTGTCTCTTCCAATGCTGCTATCTATGGGTCTGGCGTCCCTGCTGATGCGGCAAGTATGTTCAGTCGAGGGATGAGTATTGGAGACATTGTCGGCAGCCGTACGCTGGACGGCCGCTCCAGCCACTCACCTCACGAATCTGGGGATCGTTCTGCCGGTACGGAGCCTGGTTCAGGGAAAGATTCCAAGAGCTTTCTCAGCTTCATGCATCGAAAGAAAAAGCAGCGTGATGAGGGCGCGATACCGTCTCCAGACGAAGGAGAATATCCACACTCACCCAATAGTGCCGCCAAGACCACATCGCTAGGTGGTCGTGAAGCGCATGCCAGCGATGTAAACCTCGATAACAACAGCCCAACAAAATCCGCCCGGGTATTCGTGCTAGCAACTTTTGACTCCTGGAACTTTCGAATGTGCGACATTACCCCTGCCGACTCAGCTTCAGAGATCAAGCGAGCAATATGTTTGAGCCTGGGTATCAACGACTCTGGCAATGCCCGGCTCTTTGCAACTGAGCTTGGGCAGTTTGGACACAAAGAAGAGTTGATGGATGAGCAGATTGTCACTTTCAAAGAAGCGCAGCCAAAACAATCAACAACGTTGAAATTCTTCGTGGATCTCAATGGAAGTCATAATAACAATACAGGAACTGAAAATGGTCCACTGTCATCGAATCACTTACCGCCTGGCATGGACGAGGAAGCGTACGCGAAACTGAACGGGTCTCGGCAGCGATCCATTTCATCGCCACCGACATCGAGATCCAATACCACATCGGAGAGTAGAGTGGACGAAAAGACACTTGCGCAAGAGGCGAGCGAGTACCGGGCCGAAATGGAGCGAAAACAGCGCGAATATCTGGAGAAGCGAAAACAGGCCAACAAGAAAGGCAGCACCCCCAATACTCCGGAGCTGGGGACTGGATTTGGCATCGTTGGACGGAATGTCGATTTCGACCAACCTCGAGACTCTCCATTTGAGGACAGGAAGCCATCTGAGCACCTATTTCCCCAGAGGAAACCACCTGCACCACCGAGCGACCCTTCAGCCACACTGCTCAAGGCCAATTCCCTTAAGAAGCCTGGACATGCCAAGCGTAGTTCTGCTGCAGGTTTGGACGGATTCCCCAGCCCAAGACGCCTGGTTACCTCCAATGCCGACGGTCCGGATGGATTGAAGAGCCGCCAGGCTAGCGGACAACCACTGGATGGATCCGAAGGTATCGGTAGCGCCTTGGCAGGAATCGGCCGCCGCATGGGTGCTGTTGGGCAGTCAAGCGCCAACGGCCCACGCTCTGTTTCCAGCATGGCAAACTTGCAGTCGAGCAGCTCTGCTGGTGGTCTTCAACGCTCAGGTAAGAAGGGTTCGCCATTCGGTCTTGTCAAGGAATCAGGGTCAGGGGGGGCTCGGGCCAGTGGTGGCGCGCGTAATTTGACCTGGAGCCCTGGCAACATGTCATTTGCTGTGCCTGACTACTCACCTGGCGGTACCCTCGTCGCAGTGCCAAAGACCGCTCACGCTAATGATCAACGACACTCAGTAGGAGTGCAACCACCATCATCGTCGGAACTGAGTCCAAGCACTCTCATGCCGAAGCGGTTTGACTTTGACTCTGCACCTCATCACTCTCAACAAGGCAGCAATGCTGTTTCTCGCAAGGGCTCAGAAGTCAGCTTTGCGACGCCAGCGGCAACAAAACGCGCGGTCCCCACCAATGATGACAGTGACGACTCAGATGATGGACTATTCCAAATTCCCCTTGCTGGGCGTGACAAAGACAAGGGTAAGGCCAAGGCTGGAGCTAGTAGCAAGCGACCGAGCATCATTGTCAATACACAGCGGCCCAAGAGCAAGGTCGTATCTGTGTCGTTTCAGTCGCCTCAGGCAAGCACGACTACTGAAAGCCTAGACGATGGCCGAAGCGTCATGAGCTCACGACGCACACCTACAACGCCTGGATCGAGCAATTTTGATGCCGATGATAAAGTGTCTCGGCGTAAATCATTCATCGAAAAGGATGTGTGGGCCAATCGTCCCCCTACGGATGATCTGTTGAACAACCTCGACGATTTCTTTCCGAACTTGGACCTTGATGAGCCTGTACTGGAAGACAGCGCAGGGAACAACTTGACCGCTTCGCCTATTGTCAACGAGACCGACGCCGCGGGGCACCAGCGCAGCGCGTCGAACAATTCCGCTCGCGAGGATACTTCCAATATGCCGGCGGCAATTCCACCTTCAAGACCGCCATCACTTTATGGAGAAGCAGACACGCTCGGATCTGACGAATCGACGCTCAAGGCGTCTGACCGACCGATGTCTGCACACGGTGGAGGGTCTAGAAGCCTCAAGCGATCAGGCGGTCTTGGCAGAATGAAATCCATCAGAGAAGTGGCGCGTGGTGCACATGAAGCTAACAAGCGGTTTACTACAATGTCACAAAGCGCAAGCAAAAGCAACTCGAACTTGATGCGACGAAAGAGTACCAAGATGTTCAATGCCAACATTGTGCAGATCCGGCCTGATCAGCGCGGTAGCGTTGCGATGCCCGATAGTGGTGGACTGGAAACGGGGCTAAAGCGACAGACGACTTTCCGTTGGTTCAAGGGTCAGCTGATTGGCAAGGGTACCTATGGTCGGGTGTATTTGGGTATGAATGCCACGACTGGAGAGTTTTTGGCGGTCAAGGAGGTCGAGGTGAATGCAAAGGCAGCTGGTGGCGACAAAAACAAGATGCGAGAAATGGTTGCGGCGCTAGATCAGGAGATTGACACTATGCAACATCTGGACCATATCAACATTGTGCAATACCTAGGTTGCGAGCGCAAGGAAACGAGTATCAGCATATTTCTCGAGTATATTTCTGGTGGCAGTATTGGGTCGTGTCTGCGAAAGCACGGACGATTCGAAGAATCGGTGGTGTCGTCGCTGACGCGCCAGACACTGTCAGGGCTGGCGTATTTGCACCGGGAGGGTATCCTACACCGAGACCTCAAGGCGGACAATATCCTGCTGGACTTGGACGGCACGTGCAAGATTAGCGATTTCGGCATCTCGAAGAAGACTGACAACATTTACGGCAACGACAAGACCAATAATATGCAGGGCTCGGTGTTTTGGATGGCGCCAGAAGTGATTCGATCGCAAGGCGAAGGGTACAGCGCCAAGGTAGATATTTGGAGTCTTGGCTGCGTTGTGCTGGAGATGTTTGCTGGCCGTCGACCGTGGAGCAAGGAGGAGGCAGTGGGAGCCATTTACAAGATTGCGAATGGAGAGGTGCCGCCGATTCCCGAGGATGTGGAAGAATTGATTCCCCCGCTGGCGGTGGCGTTTATGGCGGATTGTTTCCAAGTGTAAGTCGGGTGGTAAACTGTGGATGATGATGGTAGCTAACTGATGCGACGCAGGAACCCTGGTGAAAGACCGACGGCCGAAGTTCTCTTATCGCAGCATCCTTTCTGCGAATGGGATCCGAGCTACAATTTTTACGACACGGAACTGTACTTTAAAATTAAAGACTCTTACAAATCGTGATGGGGGAAGGAGTGGAGACGAGGACGTATATCCACGAGCACCGGTTCTTTTTCTATATTGTTTTTTTTTTGTATGAAAGTTAGCGTTGTACATGTAGTGTGTATACCACTTAGCCAAGGAAACGGAGATATTTCTAGTGAAGTTCATACACAGAGTGGTGATGAATGAAGCCTTGACGGACAGAAATAGACGATGCGACAAGATGCGTTGCCAATGTGTGTCTCGCTGTGGGGGGAAGGATGGGCCAAGACTTTGATAGTGGGTCTATGCTTGAGTTATTACGAGGTGAGGATTGTGGCTGAGGTAGGGCAAATTCAGAATATGTTATTCTTTAATTCCACTATTGTCCTTTTCTGCATTTTCTTTTTTTCTCTTACCTATGTTTTTTTGGCCATGCTCGCTTTACCCTTTTTTGGTCTTTGTCCTAACAAACTGGGCAATTTCATCGTTGTTGTCAGATCAAGCAGCGTCCCACTAATTCCAGGGGCTTTGGTGGGTGCGAAATTGGCCTAGTACGGGCAGCAGCCCGCTAGAAGGCACCCAAACTTGCCCGAGCGCCCCACAAGGCCAGAGGAATTTAGGCTCAATGGCGTCGAAAGAATCCACTCTCCGGGGTGGCTTGGCTGCTAGTCAGTACTAGAAGTGCTGGGATGGGATGATGGATTGAGGACAGATACTTTGGTTATTTAGCAACTCCTAGTATGAAAATGTGTACCTTTTTGAACGGTTTTGGATTGTTCAAGTGTGGCTGTGGCGGGCCACAGTGTCTACAAGCTGGCCGGACCCCTGCGACCGGCAGCCTGATGAATCGACTTGCAACCCGCTTGCCTTGTCGCATTTCTCTGCTGACTTGAAAAGTTGGAATGAATATTGGTATTTTCTCCCTGGTCGCTGCACCTACCTGCCACCTGTGTAGGTACCAAGTAGACAGATCACTGACCAGCATGCACCACTCGTTCGACCTCTTTGCTGCTTGCATCTACAACGCTCGTCAATTCATTTGGCGGCCAAATTTTTTTTTCTCATTGCTTCATTCTTCGAATTGAATCCCTTCAACAGTACTCTCCATCTTTTTATTCTCTCTTCATCTGCCTTGCTACTTTTACTCGTCTCCTCGTCGTCTTTCCGTCAGCTCGCTGAAGCTTGTCCCGGTCTCGAACTTCCCCCGCAGACAGTCCATCTTCCACCCACCCAACAACAAACTCGAAAACAATGGTCAACGACTGAACCTCGAGACTCTCGACGACTTGTATTGGCCCGAATTCGGTCATTATTGCATCAGATCAGTCGCATGCCGCCAAACCAAGCCGACCATCACCCGTCACAACACCACAGCACCCACCATGGCTAGACGAAGATACAGACTGTTTATTTTCGTCGCCGTCATCCTCCTCCTCATGCTCTACCACGTCGTGCAGAACTCTTGGGACACAAAGCTGCACCCCTTTTTCGACACGCGCGCTCCGCCCAGGAAGGCTGTCCATCCGGGTCTGGACAGCACAGCGCCTCAGGAGCCGCCTCAGCAGCAGGCCGGATCCGCACAGGCCGACCTCCAGAAGCACAATGCCGAAGCCGAAAAGCCCTTTTCTGGTGCCGACTTTGTTCAGCACGGCTCCGAGGATGATTCCTCATCGCCGCCGAAAAAACGACCTGCGGTAACCCCTCCGGAGGCACCTACAGCCAGACTGGGCGCCAGCCCTGCGACCAAGGCAAAGGAGGATGCTGCTGGCCCCGCCACCAAGGCTCCCGCCACCACAAAGCCGGCCGCCGCGGCTGCGGTTTCGAGTTCGGATACTCGAATTCATTGGAAGTCCTTTACCCAAAGCTATCCTGTGCCGACAGAGTCCATGGTGCCTTTGCCTACGGGCAAACCAAAGTCTATTCCCAAGATTCAGCACGCCTTTAAGCCAGAGTCTGCCGCGGACAAGACTAAGCGCGAAGCTCGTCTGGCCAAAGTCAAGGCTGCCATCTCTAAATCTTGGAAATCATATCGCAAGAATGCTTGGATGCACGATGAACTGCGACCCATTTCCGGCTCCTTCAAGGACCCCTTCTGCGGCTGGGCCGCCACTCTTGTTGACTCGCTCGATACTCTCTGGATCGCTGGCCTTAGAGATGAATTCGACGATGCCGTCAAAAATGGTGTTGCCAACATTGACTTTACCTTTAGCGAAAAGTCCGACATTCCTGTCTTTGAAACCACCATCCGCTACCTCGGCGGCCTGCTTTCCGCCTTTGACGTGAGTGGTGGCCACAAGGGAGAGTATCCGGTTCTCCTTAACAAGGCTGTTGAGCTCGCCGAGGTTCTCTATGGTGTTTTCGACACTCCCAACCGCATGCCGGTGCTCTACTACCGCTGGCAGCCGCAACATGTATCGGAGCCCCACAAGGCTGGCAGGGTGAGCATCGCCGAGCTTGCCACCCTGTCCATGGAGTTTACTCGCCTGGCCCAATTGACCAAGGAGAACAAGTATTATGATGCCATCGATCGTATCACAAATGCTCTCGTCAAGTTTCAGACAGATGGCAAAGCCGCGATTCCTGGCCTCTTTCCCGAGAACGTCGATGCCAGCGGTGACAGCCTGGCCCCAGCGTCGTCGTACTCGCAATCCTTTTCCATGGGTGGATCGCAGGACTCTGCCTACGAATACTTTCCCAAAGTAAGCTTTTACCCTGACTGATATGTTGGCAGTCCTCTAACGTTTGGTAGGAGTACCTACTTCTTGGTGGATTGGAGCCCAAGTATCGAAAGCTCCATGAAAACACCGTGAGCGCCGTCGATGAATGGCTAATGTATCGACCGATGATCAATGAGACAGATTGGGATGTCTACTTTTCAGCCAAAGTCAGGACCCAAGGTGATCCCAGCCGCGATATTAGTGTCGAGTACGAGGCGACCCATCTTACCTGCTTCATTGGCGGCATGTACGGTCTCGGCGCAAAAATCTTTGATCGCCCAAAGGACCTGGATACCGCTAAGCGTCTGACGGATGGATGCGTCTGGGCTTATCACAAGACGCCGAGTGGCCTCATGCCTGAAGCCGCGATCATGATGCCGTGTCCCTCGCTGGAGCGGTGCAAGTTCGACAAGGCCAAGTGGTATGAGGATCTCGATTCTAACAAGGCGTTTCGCGACTCGAAAGTTAGCGAGTGGGAGCTTCAATACGGCACCACCGCCAAATCTGGTGACAGCAGCATCCCTAATCGCCCACAAAGTCATGAGGAATACGTCGAGTCCTATATTGCTTCCACTGGGCTTCCAGCTGGCTTCTCCCGTGTCATGTATAAAAGCTACATTCTACGGTATGTACCCATTCAACGTCTCGGAACTAGCCGGTACTAACGCCTCGCAGCCCGGAAGCCATCGAATCGGTGTGGTACATGTACCGCATCACCGGAGACTCTTCATGGATGGACAAGGGCTGGGGCATGTTCGAAGCGACCATGGCCGCTACCGACACGGATCTCGCCAATACAGCTGTCTCTGATGTCATGGTTGAGAAGCCCCCCATGGACGACGCCATGGAAAGTTTCTGGATCGCCGAGACGCTCAAGTACTATTACATGCTCTATGCCGAGCCAGATGTCATTAGCCTCGATGAATGGGTTCTCAACACAGAAGCGCATCCGTTCCGACGTCCAACGTAAACCTGGCTTCATGCGTGTGGTGATGACGTAGCGATGAGAAAGGGGGGTGGAAACGGGAAATGGGACACATCTCAAACTGTACATGGCATGCATTTTATCGGTGATTATTACAGGTGTTAGGCGTTGCTGCTATTGAGTGTTCAACTCTTGCAGCCAAAATCGATTATTTACCATTTCTCAACACTCTTCATCTTACATTCAAAATGTGTCACACCAAGTAATAAGTCGAGCCAGTAATCACGACAATTGTCACAGGCATTTCCAAGACGGCGGTAATTTGGCAGCCAAATGATATTTCGATATCAGGGAATTTAATCCCTACGACTGGCTGAAACTCATATAATCTATTCGCATTCGATCCATTATCCTTCATCTCTCTCTTCAATTGTTCAAAACAAGTCCACATTTTTTGTGTTTGCTTTTCCTCGTTCAGCACCAATTTCCAAAACGACATGAGCAAAAGGTATTGATAAACGGTGCGGGAAGGGGGGAAAAAAAAGGGAAAAAGAAGAAAAGTATATAAAACCAACTCCAGTGCTGATGCGTTGTGCCAATTTCCCAAAAAATCGCCATCCATCTGGGTTGTGTATTTGTTCAAGCTCGAAGATGTACATGACCCTTTTGGTTGTCGCTGCTTTTCTTTTCTGTGGTTCTTTGTACATGGTCTCAATATGTATTGGAAAGGGAAAAAACTCATCATTTCGCATAAAAAAAATCAAAACATCAACGAAAAAAAAAAGTAGCGATGGATTACACCAGTTGATGTACCACGCTAATTGTTAATATCGTGACAATGAGACCAATCGTAACAATGATGAGCAGCGCAAACGAGAACCAGCCGAGCACCATGGCCGAAGTGCCGACACCTGATTTGACAACGCCATTGCCGAAATCCTGGGCAATGACAGAGGCAGCGACCGAGGCCGTGTGCTGCCACAACACCGAGACGAGCACAAAGATGCTGGCGATGAAGATGATGGCGAGCGAGACTTGGGAGA
Organism: Beauveria brongniartii; assembly: GCA_030782485.1. NCBI lineage: Eukaryota > Fungi > Ascomycota > Sordariomycetes > Hypocreales > Cordycipitaceae > Beauveria > Beauveria brongniartii. The sequence continues at coordinate 18,835 of JARJPP010000296.1, forward strand.
CGGCTCGCGAGGGAATGGCGCGGACGACACGCTCAGAGCCTTCCGAATCTTCCTCCTCGTACCACGAGGGAAAGGTGGCGAGGAGGAGGACGCAGAGAAAGGCGAAGATGATGGCAATGATTCTGTGAGAAACATGTTAGTGGCTTTTTGGATTTGGTGGGGGAAAGGGAGGGAAAATCGGGGGGTCTCGACGTACATTAGGTAGGGAAAGACAATCATATCTTTAAACTGCGCCGCCAGCCAAATCAGATTCAGCGGATCCTGGTCCTGGCTGACCTGCCGCGCCAGCGCCGTCGCGTTGTTGCTGCATAGCCATGAGCCGCCGTCGGGGTTGACGCAGATGCCAAAGTACCCGACGCGGGCTTGCAGCTGAGCGCCGCCGGCAATGTTGGCGAGCGCGGAATGCACATTATAGTAGACCTGCGCCGTATCGGGCGTGGCCTCGTAGCGCTTGTAGTAGAGTGAGAGGAGGAAGATATTGGGGATGAGGGGCGACGACGACGAGCAGCCGGCGAGCAGCAGCGACAGCAGGATAATGGCAATGGCGATGAGAATCATCAGCACGTGGTGGTACCCCAGAAAGGGAATGTACCGGGTCCATCCCACCTGGAAGCGAGGCATCGTGGGCGGTTATGTGCCCGATGACTGTGCGCTGGGTGGTTTGATTGGCGGTGGTGTTGGAAATCCCGCGATGGGGATCCAAAGCTCGGGGGAGCGGCAAAGCTCACGAGGAGAGCTGCTTTGCTCCGACCGGAGGGAGTGCCTTTGTCACACCAAGGCGTTTTGCAATGTCGGGAGTGAGAACGAGGTTGTAAAAGCCCGTTCAAGCGCCGTGTTGTCGGGACCCGGTGTGCGCGATGCTGGTCTCCAGCCCGTATTCTCACTTTCGACTGTCGAGTTTCCTTTTTCAAACAGAATGAGCAATTGGCGATGGGGGATCGGAATGCGGCCCCAGAATCGGCAACGGCGGCGACTTTGGTAACGAGAACGGATAACGGTCAATCTCGTAGACGGCGGCGGGGTCGGTCGTTGTCTGGAATGCGCGGCCAAGACGAGGAAGGAATTATTCTCGAAGTATATCTAGACCGTTTTCTTTTTAGACGACAGGGTGCACACGAATTCGGGAGGAATGCGGGAATGATGTCTTCTTTTCTCGGGTGGGTTTTGTGTGTGTGTGTGTGTGTGTGTGTGTTTGGTTTGGAATGCAACTTTCCTCTGAACAATGTTAAAGGGTTTCTCGGCTGCTTTACTGGTTTCACAAAAAAGTCGATGGCTGGTTTTTTTGCAAAGAAAAGGAAGAGGCAGGGAAATGAAGAACAAAATGTGTGCCTGTCACTGGTTGGTGACACCCAACCTTGCGAATAATGCTGTCGCCAACGGTGCCTAATGGTTGGCCCAGCCACCGCACTTTCCGTCCAGGTCCAAGGCGTGCATAATGCTATTTACTTGGTTACGGTATTGTTGACGGGGCAACCAGGGGTGACGTCGGCCACAAGTGGGGCCGCTTGAATCGGGAGTGGCGGGCGCTTGTTGGCCAGGATCAGACATCTTTTTTATCTCCTCTCCGAGTGCACACCGACGGTTTCTTTTCTTGGATCGGCCAAGCAAAGCTAACTATTTACGGAGTACAGTGGGGGAAGCTGTTTCTCCGTGGACTGGCACGACTGGTTGATCAGGACTTGTTCCTGGCAGGTTGCATCCATCGGTAATCCGTAGATGACGCCGCCTTGTCGATGCCACGCCGGGCGCTAGAAAATCTTGCTGACAGGCGACTGGATCACAGGCATTGAAAAGGACATGCCAGTGAGGCTTTTCGTGTTCCAGGACCTGACGAGATCAATAAAGGCTCTGGAAAAGGATGAATGGTTTGCGTGCTGCTGCTATCTGAGGCTGTGCGTTGGCTGGGCGATGGCCACGGCCTCACGAGCGCATACCCTGAAGATCGCCTCTCGAACCACGAGCCCACTGTTTAGCCTACGGAACACGTTAGAAGCATCAAGGATGCGGTTCCTACTCTTACGTACTGATCGCTTGCGCAAGTTTTCCTTCCTTCGCAGCGTTGGTGCAATGTAGGCACCGTTGAAAGTATATCTGCTGATTCACACTAAGACCGGCTGCAAGTGTTGGCTATCGTGCGTCAACTCGACAGAGCCACACCCACGGGACTCGCTCGTTTCTAGCCAGATTTGGCGCCTCCGTCATCACGCAAGAAATGTTTTAGAGTTTGCCGCTACAAAACCATATCTCGCAGAACGTCACCGCTGCTACCACCTCGATAGTGCCAGCAGCACAGACCGATACCCTAGGGCGGCCGCTAGAACATGCCATTAGCTGGTGTAGACGCCGTGACGGTCAGAACAAGATCCACGGCATCATCGTCGCTTCGTACGTAAAAGCGCTGTATTGCAAGTATACAATTGAATCTACAAGTGCTGTCTAAATTACGCCAAAGAAAGAACGCCACGCATTCTTTACCACCATTGAGATATTAGCATCATGACCTTTCCAACCTGTCCTACAAATCAACCTGCTTCCAATGCACACAGCGCGTAACCAGCATTTGATACAAACTGGATGCTGCAGCCAGGAATTGACATGGCCTAAATCGTCCATGCAATATGCTTCAACACCACTCCAGAAGAGCTAGAAGAACGGGCTGCCGTGCAGAAAGACGCATCGGATCCCTCGGCGCCGCTCTCCGCAGAGGACCAGGTCCGCATCGACGAGATGAGGCAACGAGACCAGCAGCGTATCGTGATCGAAGCGGACCGTGATTGGGACCAAAGAATGACCGAGCGAGCCGCCGCATCGACAGAGTCCGCCAGCGGCGCGCTAAAGACTGCGCGTGAGGCGAAACCGGTAGAATGGAGCGACGCACTAACGAGCTACCAGGAAGCATTGGCTGATCGTTGTTATCACACCGCTTTACAAAACGAGAGAGACAAATGAGAAAGAAAAGCGTCCGAGTCATTTCCCCGTCATGCAAGTTCTAGTCATTAAACTTGCGTGAGGGCGAGAGGCTCATGACCATCAGTGGCCGGAGGCCCCAGGATAAGAATATGGAAACACGAGTTATATAAACGTCGTGATCGGAAGCTAATCCAATTTCAATATAAGCCTGTTTGTTTGCTTTTCCTTTACGCCAAGACTTGATGACATCTTCATGGCCCAGATCAAGCCGATAGTCTGTCATTTTACAACACACGCGAGCAAGCCAAAAGTACATATGGAGTTGTATCCAAGCCACATTCTCAATATAGTACTCAAGACATTTTTGCCCATTCAGTAACATATATTCTCAGTCTTTCCCATCTTATCAATTGTTTCGAGTCGGCGTGGTTGTATGGCCGGACTTACACTGTAGCGCATGTGGGGAGCTTTGCACCACTTCCCGTTAAGGTAGTTATCGATTAGCTTTGGCCAACTCAGCAGTGACATCTGCCATCACCATCCCACCACCCAAACGCCAGCCAGTGATGACAAGATGGCCACCATCGAACCGCAACCGCCCGAGAGCGCCCTCGACGTGCGGGTCGAAGACTATCTCGAGGATAAGCTGCAGTCAGCCGCCGACCTCGACGCCCTGGACGCGCTGCTGGACACAGTCGACCTGCAGCGCACGCAGCTCGAGGCGCAGCTCGACGCCGCGGTGCGGGAGCTCGACCTCGCGCGCCGCACGACCGACGACCGCCATGGACTGATTCAGGAGCGCATCGCCGAGTTCCGCGCGCTCCAGGCCGATATCGACGAGCGCGTGCGCGCGACCGCGGCGTCGGACGCGCCCGCAGAGGCCATTGCCCGTCTGCAGCGGCCGATGCAGAAGCGCAAGGCCGTCGAGCTGGCACGGAAATATCTCGTGCTGCTGCAGGACGTCGAGCGGCTGCGCGGCGAGGCCACGGTGCACCTGCCCGGCAGTCCCAAGGCCGCGCTCGAGCCGTATGCGCAGCTGAAGGAGCTGGCGCTCAAGCTACGCGGCCTACCTGGTAGCGAAGAGCTGCACCTCGTGAGCCACGTCGAGGCCGTGACGGAAAAGCTGTGGGCGGAGATGAAGAAAATTATGTCGGACGAGCTGGAGGCGGTGCTCAAGAAGCGCGGCTGGCCGCGGGTCGACCCGCAGTCGGAGATGGACGACGAATGGATTGTGTGTATTGAGAAGCTGGTCGAAATTCAGATGCCTGAGATTACTCACAGCCCAGAAGTGGTGCCGCTGCTGCCGGTGGATGTCATGGCGCACATTTTCGTGGCGGAGTTCCGATTTCATTTCCTGAGCGACAAGCCGACGAGCAAGCCGCAGTCCATGGGCAGTCACTGCTTCCCTTGGTTTCTGTCAATAATCGAAAGATGGGAGGATTTCTTCCGCGATAACCTGGCACCTGTACTAGCCGCCAAATTCCACGATACCCCCGTGGCGGAAAAGACTGTCTATGCCGATCCCGTTTGCGCGCTAATCACGTCCATGCTCATGGTGATGCGAGAAAAGGTTCACGCCGTCGCAAAAGAAGCTGTTGGCAACACGCCATTCTTGAGCACTTTCATTGGCCAGCTCACTAATTTTGACGATACGATCCGGTCGCGTTTCAGCTACGACGGCGGCGACGCGGAAAATGGTTGGTCGGGGCTCACGACCGAGGTTCTCGCCGACCACTTTGAGGTCTGGTTCGAAGCAGAACGCAAGTTTGCGCTCGAACGATTTGAGACGATTCTGGAGGCGCCAGACGCGCGTAAGATTGACTACGACTACACCGTGGCGGGCAAGATGAAGCCGACGTTTGCGGCGGTACGCGTGGCGGACCTGCTGCGCACCATTACGACCAAATACGAGAGACTGCGCTCGCTGAAACACAAAGTGCGGTTTTTGACGCGCATTCAGCTGGATATCTTGGATGGCTATCACGAGCGACTTAAGGGGTCGCTTGAGGCATACCAGTCCATGACGTCGGCGCTGGGTCGCACACTGCACGGTACGACAAAAGAGCAACTCGCTGCACTGGAGGGTCTGGGTGCTCTCGAGACGCTGTGCAAGGTCATTGGCAGTGCAGATCACATTGTGAATGCTCTAACAGAATGGGGCGACGAAGAGGTGTGTGATATTCTGCAGCGGCGCCTTTTTCCCATACTGACAGATTTAGTTCTTTACTGAGCTGTGGGATGAACTGCAGACAGCGTCTGGGTCGGGCAACAGCAGCGAATTAGACGGAGAACAGGATATTACGAGCTCTTCGGACCACAACGGCGCCATCTTTGACGAGACTATTGCGGCGTACAGCAGCCGTCGCAAGGCTGCCGAAGAGATTCTGGTGTCGACGCTCGCGGACGCGCAGTCAAAGGCGTTTCGCGCCTACACACAGCGGCCGCAGTGGACGACAATCGGCGATGCCGACACATTGGGTACGTACTGACCAGGAGCGCCTGTCCATGATTGCTAACCTCGCGCCCAAAAGACCCATCGCAATTGTCCATTACCGCTGAACTAGACCTCCCGCTGTCAAAGCTCAAGGAAAGCTTTGACTTTTTGCACCGCGCGCTCTCTGGCGCCTCGTACCGCCGGGTGTGGCACGGCGCCCTCGACAAGCTCCAGGACCTGCTCTGGAACGGGGTCCTCATGAAGCACCAGTTCACGACGCTCGGTGCCGTCCAGTTTGCTCACGACGGCCAAGCCCTCGCCGCCGTCATTGAGCGGCATCTGCCGGGGGGCTCGTCGGCGCTGGAAGAGCTCCGCGAGGCCATGGAGCTGCTGCGGGTGCCTGTCGCTCTGCCAGACGAGTTGGGCGGCGGCGGCGGCGGCGGCGTGACGCTCGGGCAGGCCAGTGAGCGCGCGTTTACGGATAATGACGCCGCGAGGGCGCTGCTGGAGGAGATGCACCTGCAGAGCCTGACGCCGGCGAATGCGCGCCAGGTGCTGCAGCGACGGGTGGAGAATAACGAGAACACGGGGTGGTAGCGGGAGGTGCGTGGCGGGAGAAAGGCAGGCAATGAACGTGATGACATTGACGAGATGTACGGGCGGAGAGGAAAGCCGTGGAGTAAATGTATAAAGACTGTGAGATTTCTCTATATAAGCGATTGAAATCTTACATGGATTAGACAAAAGGGGAGGACTAGTCCGTTTCATGGTTACTTTTACTTTGATTTTGTTTAACCTTTTGCGCCGGTGATGAATGCTCGCAAAGTCTCAGCTGCGTGGAGCAACTCAAGAGGATATAACAGAGCCCGAATAAATCCCACAAACACGAAAATGGCAAAAAATCAGGAGACTAACGCGAAAAAAAAAAGGAAAAGAAGGAAAAAAAAAAAGGGTTCCAGATGGCATCGTTAGCTGAGAGCGCGCATCGTCATCTCAACCACCGCAAATGTGCCCGCGCTGACGGGCATGGCACGCAGCAGCGTCGGCCCAATGCCCTTCCAAAAGCCCGCGAGCCCGCCAGCCCTATACGTCGCGGCGAAGCAGTCTCGCATCGACTTGAACTTTTGGCTCTTGCCAAATCCGTCCGTCTGCATCTTGCTCTTGACCACGTCAAAGGGGTACGAGGCGAGCCAGAGGCACTCGCCGGCAAGGCCGCCGTAAAGGGCCACCTTCCAGCCGGGCACGTCCTTGCGGTCGACGCCCGTGCGGCGGGCGTCGGCATTCATCATCCACTCAAACGCGGTAAACCACGCGCCGTAGGCCGTCGCCTCGCGCAGCAGCGTGACCGAGGTGCCGCGGTACAGCCCGCCCAGCACGCCGGCCTCGCCGGCAATCTTGCGCACGCAGTCGACGGGCCCGCTGTACAACTTGCCCGCGCCGTGCGGCTGGCTCTGCAGCCTGATGCGGATATGCTCAATCGGGCTGGAGAGCACCGTGTTGGCGACGCCCGCAAACGCGCCGGCCGCGTAGTACTGAGAGTAGGCGATGCGCTCACCGGGGAGGGTGCCGCTGCGCTGCTCGAACCAGCGGCGGGCGGCGTGAAAGGCGGCGAACTGGACAGAGACGCAGGCGCCGATGCCGATGAGCGGCGTCAGGGTGCCCTTGTAGAAGGCGAGGGCGCCCTCGTGGCGGTAGATGGAGGCGGCGGCGTCGAGGGCCCCGCGGTACTGCGTCGTGGTTTGCAGGCGCACCTTGACAATGTCAAAGGGCTGGCCGATGAGGACCTGCGCGATGCCGCCGACGGCGCCGGAGAAGAGGTCCTTGACGGCCTGGGAGGGAGCTTGGGGAGGTTCGAGCTCGACAATGGGCGCGCCCATGGTGGTGGTGGTGGTGGTAGTGTGTGTTGGCTTCGGAGTGGCTTTTGGTGGTTTAGTGTTGGGCGTTTTACTCCGGGGTGCGATTGGGGCCAGAAAATGGTCAATTGAGGGTGGTTCAAGAGTTGAACTGTTTGAAAAGAAACAGTGGCAACGATGCTGCTTGGAGAAAAAAAAAAAAAGTCAATGGCACGAGGAAAACCCAAGGGGAAAAAAAAGTTTCTGTAGAGACAAGAGGAACAGGTTAGAGGGGCGGCGACGGGCCGATGGGCACAGAGGTCCCGATGTCGTGCTCGGCAGCGGTCATGACAAACGGTTTCTGGCTCAGGCTGGGGTCAATTTCGTTTGTCAATGAAAAAAGGGCCGGACCCACTTGACGCTGCCCACAGCAAAAAAAAAAAACCCCCCACAGTGCTTGTTTTTTTCCGCTGTAGCGCCCTCCAGGTTTCCCCGCGGCTAGGCCCTGTTCCATTATTACAAGGGGAAGAGGTCCGCTGGGCTCAACTCAATTACAGTTGGGGCATTATCTCAGAAGCGCATCTCGGTGGCCGGCCTGGCCAGTTTCGTCGTCTTTCTCTCCGCTGACCGCCGATAGCCGTGCCCTCTTGAGCCCGCGATAGATTTTCCTTGTCTTCTTATTTTTTTTTTCCTTCATTAATCTTGATGTTTCTATCCACCAGAGGGTATGGTATAAAAGTCACGTTTTAACACATATTCCGTCGTGTAATAATATTAAGGGTTAATCACTAACATTACTACTTCGACTCCCACTCCGACGCCCTCACAGCAGCCGCAATCGCGCGCCCTTGTGCATCAACACAACTCCATCGCCATGCCTCTCGAATCTCATCAAATCACGCCCAATTCATCAACCCCCCAACAAGACCTACGGATTTACGTACGGCGGCGCCAACAACTTTGCCCCGTCCAACCTCTTTACGTGCAGCCTGCTCAGGTCCACGCCGTGCAGCGTCCGCACATTCACCGGGTGTACGGTGCTGTGGTGCGCCATGACCCGACGCACCTTGTCCCGCTGCGCCGCGTCCGCGCCCGGCATTCTCGCGACCGCCTCGTCGGCCGTCGTCTGCGCGTTGACCGGATTGCTCATGCTGACGCCGCAGGTCCTGCAAAACGGCTTGGCCAGCACCTCGTGGTTGAAGCGGTACCGCGCAATATCCTCTTCCTTGCCTGACAGCACCACCTGTTCGGTCTTGGGGTACACCCACAGATAGGCATTCTGGACGAGAAAAGAGATTGTTAGTGGAAGGTCGGGGCGGTGGGGGTGGTGGTGATGAGGGCGTACACGCTCGCAGATGCTGCAGTTGCATTCAATCATGCCAGAGTCCGGGTCGTCTTCGAGCGTCTTGAGCACGGCGGCAACGGTGAGCTTGCCGCAGTGGCAGCTGCCCGTGTAGAGCTGCCCGCCTTCAACTTCGACGGCCGGCAGGGGCCCGATATGCTTGGGCTCCTCGTAAGGGTTTCCAATCTTGGCCCCATCGATGCTAAAAAATTGTTTAGAATATGCTGGGGGATCTGTAGTCATGAATTATCCTGTAAAAGCGACACTTACGGCGTACGTTTGAGCGTCCAAGTATTGATGCCTTGAATGGCGTGCACCTGCCAACGTCAGTCTATCCCACATCTCCACGACACCAGGCAACACCTACATTCAGATAAATATCATTTCCCGGTGTCTGTACCGTCGGAACAGTCGCCAGAACCGCCGTTCCGCAATGAGAACAAAACTATCCCCGTTAGCAGCCAAGTATTGCTCCCAACGCCCTTCTCCCCGCAACCTTTACCTTGTGGTGCAGCGCCTTGGTCCCAAACGTGTACTCGGACAGGCTCTCCAGCGAGCCCTTGACCACTTTGAAATGCGTCTTGGAATTGGTGCCCGCAAACAAGTAGCCCTTTTTCCGGTAGATGCTGCACGGGCACTCGGAAGCGGCCGTGATCTCCGGCAGCTCTGCCTCGTAGACGAATGCCCCGCAGTGGCAGTTGCCTCTATAAGTGCGGAGGAGGGCGGAGGCGCTGTCAGTCGACGTCATCCTTGCAGGTCGGCTCTTTTTTCCCGATGACGAGGTGAGAGGTTTGGTTTCCTAAATCTTCACAAGCCTCGTAGGGAAAAGGTAAGATGATGACAGCGGTTGTTGGAGAACAATCTCTTGCGAGGTTGCTTATTTAAGAAGAGTTGGTCCATCTGCGCCGGCCAGCCGGAAAGTGGAAACTAGGCAGTACAATACGTAAGACGAGGCTATAGTCCACTTGATGGCGTATTGAAACGGCCCGAGAATGGGATTGACGAAAATGGGATAGACGGGATCGATCGAAACGAGTTCTCAGCCTTTCAAAAGTCCTTTCCAGCCCAAGCCAGTGCCACGTCATGATAACCACGGCGTGCGTGGCGTTCTCAGTAGTTCAACAACATTCAAGCCTTCATAATTCATAGAGTCCGATGCGTTGTCTAGCTGTGCAAGAGACTGGACTACCAAATGCTGCTTCCATTGGGAGACAAATTGTCTCAAGTACCAGTCCTCTATTTTACCTATCGCTTTCCTGATCGCGCCGCCGTGTCCTGCTCATAATACGCAACCGCCTCCTTGAGCTTTCCAATCACCTCCGGCTGGTTACTGAATGCCATCTGCAGTATCGACTGCAGCTGACTCTCCACCGTGGCCTGGCTCTGGGCACCGGGCTTACCGCTCGCCGCGTCCTTGACCCGGCCCGCCCAGCGCTTGGTGAAGCCGTAGATGGACTGTCGCAGCAGCTCGTCCAGCTGCTCATTCATATCCTCGACAGTCAGCGTCTTGGCTGTCACCGACGGTGCGCCGCGCGACCACAGCTGGCCGCCCAGGATGTTGCCAACAAAGCCAACGAGATTCTGCGGGCTGAGTGTCTCCCAGATCTGGCCAAAGTGCTGCATGGCCGGCGGCTGGCTGCGAATGTCGCCAATCTCCAGCGACAGCAGCTCATTTTTGATAATCAGCAGATTTTTGATCATAAAAAGGTCTGCGTCCGTTGCAATTTTCTGTGATTGGATGCGTGATGAAGCTTGCTGCAGAACCTGGATTGCCTCACGCACGACGCGGAATACCACCTGGCTGTTTTGCGACTATACAAGATGTAAGCATCTAGTTTTCACTGCACACTTGGGAACTCACAGATCTCTCTTTGGGCATAGCTCGGTCAAACATTCGCAAAAGGTCAACCACCTTCTGCACCAACGGGTATGCATTGGACGAAGACACGCCATCCACCACTGGGCCAATTTTCAGTGCGTCATCTGTTACAACGCCCTTTGTAACTCTCTTTGTGATTTCCGCCTCAAAGCAATTGTCGACAAAGGGCCACAGGTGCTCAACAAGTAGACGGGCGGCGTATTCTCTATATTGCTTCGGCGCAATCGGGTCTTCGTCTTCATCATTCTCCGATATGCCGTATTCGCTGGCAATCCACCCGACAATGTTGCATACAGACTGTATATCAGCAGTCTGGAACGCAGTCTGGAGTTGTGTAGCCATTGGTTGCAGATTTCCCGGATGGACCATGATCGTTTGCACCGTCTTGATGGACTGAAACACTGAATCGTGAGCATTATTCCATGCGGGCTCAATGTTGAAAACCTTGAAAAATAAGCTGTTTTCGTTGTGCACTCGCTCCAGCGTTTGCTTGATGAAATTTCGTGATGCCGCCTCCAAGGACAGTTCCTTGATTTCCTTTTGGAATTCCTCCACACCGTGCTGTGTCATCGTTTTTATGTCACGGTCACGAGTAGTGAGATATGTGCGAAGCATGCTGAGTGTTGAGCTGGAGAAGATGGAAGAATTGCGCACTCCGTTGTCGAAACGCCCGTATTGGTCATATACGCGCCGAGTTACTTTATGGATGTTTGGCAGTAAAGCGTAGGAGTCACTAAGCATTTCCTCGAATCGTCCATATGCAAGCGCGTGTTTTGTTGACTCGGATTTTGTCGCCAATAATTGGCGCGCTATGTCTGATGAGACCTTTTCTAGCCTGGTACTGAAGCCGTGGTCCAGCAGATGCAGGCACTTGGTCAGCAGCGCATTGTATCGCGCAAGGTACGAGTCACGCTCGCGATATGTTTCCTAAAGTCCAGGTCAGCCTTTGAATCCGGGACGAGGGGGCTGAACATCGCACATGGTCTTCCATAAATGCGATACAGGCGTCGATATTTTCCACCATTTCTCCAAACGATTCGTCGTCGACCAGTCGACCAGCGCCTGGTGCATTGAGTCGTCTTGTCGCAGTATCGAGGTAAGAATAGTAGTAGTAATCGGTTCCGACCTCATTCGCAAGCTTCTCCAGCCGTTTCTGCTCCGTGAGAACCTCTTCGCACTGCGCTTGGAACGTGGATGTTTGCACTTCAACCGACTGGAATGAGTGGGATAGCTGGGCCAAGAGCTCAAGAGCGGCATTGGCATCGGTTATTAATCCGTCGAGATGCCTCTCCGTGAGAGATAGTTGGTCTCGGTATAGTCTAAAGCGCATAAGTGTATGTTGCCGCGTGGGCGTAAGCTGCTCTTACAGGTATTCTTGCTGACTAGCTTCCAGGAGCTGCTCGTTCAACATTTTGTTGGTTTGTAGATCGGCCGTGTATAGTCTCGGGGTGTGCTTCGCGTCCGTGCTGAGAAACAATGCCTCCCAATTCCTATTCCGGCGACCAGTCTGCCTCTTTCGTGTGGCCCCATGATGGCCGACTTTCTGCGCATGACGATGGTCCGCATACGACGCTGCGCGCCGCAGTACAGACGCTTCCGGGGGTCCGCTTAGATCTTCTGAGTTTCCGATGACTGTTTCTATAGACTGCGATATCTTTTGGTCTTTCCCCATACCCTAATGGATCGTAAGTGTGTATTCGGACACCCCGCAGTGGGGGAGGCGACTGACGTTGGGCTGCTGCAGAAGCGATTCGTTTCGCTTATGCCCGTGGGAAACATTGTTACTCGTGGCAGGCTTCCCGATAGCCTCTGGCACAAAGCTGTACCATGCATCCTCGTACATGGTGGCCGGGAGCGACAGGTCCGCGGTTTTTGAAGCAGGGAGCTATGCAACGTTGAAGCCACGCGTTGGGTGGAGAGACGGTCGGAGCTAGAGACTCCGGCTGCCGGTGCTGGCGGCAGCGCGCCTGTGCAATGTAAGCCGACTGCCCGTAAATAAATTTATACTTTCTAAAATTATTGCACGAATGAAACTCACTTTGAACTGGTCATTGAACTCCAACTTGACGACAACTTGTATTTCAGCAAGTGCCTTTGTCAATGAAGTAGTGTGGTTACACGACAGGAGTGCTCCGTTTGATTTTTGTTTGATTTTTTTCATCTTTTGAGGCAGCAAATAGGCCCAAGCCATTTACTCTTTCTTCACAGCAGTCCACCAAAACGACCACAACAACAACAACAACAACAAATAAAATACGAAATATTTGCAGCGCGCCAGGACGTTAGCCTGACTTTTCGCAACTCGCTTCGAAGACTGAACCTGACATTGAAGGGTCTCATATTTAAAGTAAAGGATTTTTGGACTTTGAGACTATGCCTGACGCCGCTCCGGTATCGCAACCAACGGCTGCCCATCGAATGCCGGATGCTACCCTGGCGCCCTTAACAAACTCCTTCGACTGAGACTCTCCTCTACACTCCATCTACGAACCTTTGAGGCAGAAGATGGTAACAGTCGCATAGACTCGGAGAGCTGCTCGCAGCGGACAGCGTATCACAGGCAGTGTCTTCCTGTAAATGCTCCCCGTCACCTTGCACCCGCACACTCAGCTTGCGCGCAACATCAGATTGTCGAAACAGTACGATTTCGGTCACAAAGCACTTCTGAGACACCATGAAATAGGGCAAATCCTTTTGTCTTGTTGCTACCTTTTTCTAGAAACTAAAAGGCGATGGATCTACCCAATTTTTTATTTGATTCTCATTGACCCTTTCTGCAGCGCTGATCCGGGAGCTGTTAGAATCATTGACACGGCCACAGGACTGTGCATTGATCCTACAGCTGTGAAATTGACGGCAAGTTTTGCCTTTGGTAGCATTTGGGACCTCCCTTGAAGATAGCGGAGGGCACAGCAAGGGCCATAGCGAGGCCATTAACCTCTTAGTTCTCGCACTTGCCCTTCCAGTTGTTGCAGTGGCACGAGCCGCATTCCTTTGACATTTTAGTAGAATTCGCTCTTATTGTCATGAAGCATCACTTACTCTATCATTAGCGCAGGTCTTGCCAACAGGGCAGAAGCGGGCCTCAAGGTCGGGGGTGTTGTTGGGAGCAGACTCGGTGGCAACAGCAAGGCCGGCGAGGACCATGACGAAAGCGATAGCAGACTTCATTTTGATTGAGTTGAAGGGACGAGTTGAAAGATAAAAGTGTTGAGATAGTTGTGAGACGAGTGTTTGTGATAGAGATGGTCTCTTCCATCTTTTGTCGAGGAAACCCGTTCTTTTATACTTTTTGCTCGACTCAAAATGTGTACCGATGTACCGACAAAGACAACTGCCGTGAATCGAAATCTACACAGCCTTGACCAAGAGAACCGACAAGCTGCAAATGAGAAGTTTATGCTGCGCCTCACTGTTGCAAACCTGAGAACAATCCACTTTGCGTGGTCCTGGAAGCTCTACTCCGTATACGGTTCGAGCATAGCCAGATGCATCCAAGACCCGCCGCTTATTACCTGGAGCCGCCCGCCCACCTCTCCACACAGACTTTGTGGCATTTCAATTGCCGCAGCGGATATTCCTATTGCCTATCATCCGTTGGATGGTTTTGACTAACACCCTGGTCGTTAATGCCCTTCTTGGCGACCCGATGACCCGACCACCATTGTGGAACACGACGACCCAGTTGTCGAGAGTGTAAGACGGTAGTTGTCAACCACGCCATTGCGGATGCAGTTCTATCATCAGATCGCCTGACTCGAGTTTCGAGAGTAGTATTCAATTATAAAAGTGATGAATATAGAGTAGCTTCGACCCGCTCCTGCGTCATCTTTCGTATCTCGCCCATTATTGAACTTGATGTCTATAGTAGTCTTGGCAGTAGATACAGCTGGCTGAATTGAGGCTGTCTTCCAATGTCTCTCGAGGTTTGTTAATGTCTTTTTGAGGTAATCGCTGAAAATACCTTGTTTCTCGTATTTTTCTTTTTTATCAGATGGTTCGTCTTGAGTTTGTTGACAAAAGTACACTAAAAAAGTGTGGCGCGATGCGGGCCGAGATTGTTCTCTTCCCCGTCTTGGGGACGTCTTTGCGGGGCAGAGAGTCAAGAAGCCTGACCACTGATCTACAGAGCTGCTACGGGCGTCGGCAAGGACCAAAGGGGTGTTTTCCGAGCCTTCCTTTCCGAACGTGCCGATGACATGTAATTAATATATCTTCAGCTCGCCGTGATTTGTGACAACTCAAGAGTTCAATCCGCTCCCAGCTACACCGACAATATCCGCTTTTCTTGGGAGCTTTCTACCCAGCCCCTAAAAAGGCGCATGGACTGGCAAATGCAACTACGCGAGGAGAATTCTACAAATTTAGATGAATCTTGAGATGGAAGGAGGTGTGCTGGTGAGCTGTTTATGCTCGGACTATACAAAACTCTACCGCTCGCTGACTACGACAACGAGCAGCCTGGATGCAGGCTATCACGGATGGTTTTCAGTCGCAGGTGTACAGTAGATTAAGCATAATCACTAGTTAGTTAGTAGATAGGTAACTAGTAGATGCACGGGTTCAATGCATTGCAGGCATTGCAGGCTACGCACATTGAAACGGCTCGCAACTAGGCCCTCCTGACATTTCGCCATTATTGTGCCGCACCATCATCCACGGAGCTCGAAAATAATTTCTAGGAGCTGGGTATCGGTCTTTTTTTTTTTCCTTTCGAGATGGATCTGGGATTTCTTCGTGGTTTTTTGGCGTCGTGGGAATCGCTCAGCATGCCTCAAACTATAACTGCGTCTGAACTGGACAAGACATTCGAATTTTTACAAAATAATATGCCGCGCCCTAAAATGCTGCTTCTCCAAGTATGCTGTTAAATCAGGGAGAATCATCTCTGTGTCTCGAAATTGAAGACGACGAACAAAGTGACTTGATCTATCCGCGGAAAGAAAACAGAAGAGAGCTTCCCTGGATTGGAGGATAGGTTGCATCCACTGACCAATGAAGCGCCACGGATTCCTGCTGAGCAACGAGCCACTCACACTGTGAATTTCTGGTCGCCGGCCCACTGTAGCTTCCCTTATGACCAACATTTTCGCCGTCATCGATTCTTCTTCACCAGCGCAATCGATCTGGTCTCGCTGCCATCGAATTACGCTCGAATACTGCCTACTCGACTCAACACAACGATGAATCCTTCAACGCTCGCTTTGAAGCGAGTTGCACATCAATCTCTCCGCGCCACAGCGCAACGCCAGACTGCGTCATACTCAAATGCACGATTTACGCAGCCTTCCCGTCGTCGCGGGGGCAAGCTTCTTGGCATTGCTGCGGTGTTTGGCGTCGCGGCAGCCGGCGCATACTATTACCCACGCTTAATGGCAACCAACGGCGCCGACGAGAATGTACGACCCAAGGCCGAGCTGGAATTCGAACTACCACGACAGAGGGCCGCCTCCACAGAGGACTATCGCGATCTCCTCAGCTCACAGCATGTCCAAATCAAGAAGAGCATTGAACATCCTGGTGTCTTCGCTTGGGGCTCCAATGCTGGCAAGGTCATTGACCCCGAGTCCAACGAAAAATACATTAAACTTCCCCGACGAATCGCATACTTTGACGACCAGCTGCTGCGCGACCTGAAGCTCACATCGGAATTCGGCGCCGCTGTCACGGAGAGCGGTGACTTGGTGCAATGGGGTACTGGCTTCTCGCAAGCCGATCCCAAGCCTAGCCTCACCCTTCGGGGCAAGGATCTAGCCAAGATTGAGGTATCGGCCGACCGCATCATTGCGCTGTCGCGAAGCGGCAATGTATATTCTGTACCAGCATCTCGAAATGACGTCGAAGGCGGCTTCAAGCCAGACGAGCACAAGAAGAGCTGGTCCTTCTGGAGCTCTCCCGGGAAAGCGGCGGTCAATTTCCGTGATCTCACCCCCACTGGCTTGGGCTGGGGCGAGCACGTCACGGATGTTCGAAGTGGCCTCGAGCATGCCCTAATTCTGACATCCAAGGGTCGTGTTTTTGCCGCCGCTTCTTCGGCAAGCTCTTATCCCTCCAAGGGCCAAATGGGTATTCCTGGTCTATCCTGGGAGACACGCCCCGCTGGTCCGTACGACCAACCACAGGAGATCAAGGAGCTCTCTGGATTCCAGATTACACAGATCGCTACCGGAGACCATCACTCCGCGGTCCTTGATAAGACGGGCCGCATCTTTGCCTTTGGTGACAACACCTTTGGCCAGCTGGGCTTTGCTTCAGATGGAGAGCCCGTCAACTACACCCCTGACACGATCGCTGTCAACCAGCTGTATGCAAAGAGCGGCTTGGTGGCCAATGTGACGTCTATTGCTGCTGGCGGCGTTAATACCTACTTCACCGTTGATGCCGAAGCGCGAAAAACACAAGATGCCAGAAAAGCTGTCCCGTCCAAGAGAATGCCGCGCACCACGTCGGATCTTTGGGCCACTGGTCAAGGCACCTACGGCACGCTGGGCACTGGAAAATGGACGCATGTTTCTACAGCTCCCACAAAGGTCAAGGGCCTCTCGGGCCTGTATGAGTTTGACGAAAGCAACAACGAGATGCGCCCTATCAAAGTCAAGGGGCTACAGATTGGCACCACGCACTGCTCAGCCGTTATGGACAATGAGACACGAACTAGCGCCTCAAGCAAACCATCAGCAAACGAAACAAACTGGGGCTCCGATGTCCTATTTTGGGGCGGAAACGAGCACTACCAGCTGGGCACTGGAAAGCGCACAAACATGAATGCGCCGACCTATATCGGTCCTCTGGAGGGTGGCGATGCCGACGGAGAGAAGGGCAGAAGGGGCGAATTGCACCGCATGTGCCTCGCACCAAAGCAGACGGCTCGTCTAGGGAAAGATGGCAAGGGCAGGAAGGCGACGCTCGAGCAAAAGGTCGAGTGTGGTCGTTTTGTGACTGGCGTGTACTCGGCTGTCTGAGTCGGCCGTGTGCTGCGATTGTTATAACTTGTACAAGACTGTGATGCCTTGAGCAGATACAAGTCACTACGGGATCAAAGGATCTCTACTCTCTTTACATGATGTATTATAATGAGTTTATACCCATTTTGACTTGAAACATGATTTTTCTCTGTAGCAAATCAAGACCAGCTGTTGAGATGGTTTGTGCGCCTGTCACCAGTGTCTCGTCTCGGACGGTTGTCTCAGCAGGGGAAGAAGCCGATCAGCCGAGCCAGGCACGAGAGTGTTCGCTTTCTCGTGCAACTTGGCTTTCACTCTTGACGCCCCCATATGACATATCCGATATGATCAGCGCGGCGCAGATTATTAGCTGACCATGTCTTGCAGGGTGCCCAACGATGTGGTCCAGGGGCGGGCGAGACGCTGCCCAGCGCTACCAAGGACGGAGCGTCAGTCACGTCACCTTCTTTTATTAGGCTCAGAGCATCCACCCAGATTTTCTGGTGACCCGAGTGGGCGGTACTGCAGCATCGACCTTTCCCTTAATCCCAAACGTTCGTTGTTATATCCCTCCACTCCTATTACATAGTCTACCCTCGTCTGGCAGCATTTCTCCTTTTTCTTGCCGTTGTCATCAGCCTTCATCGGAAACCCCTGCTTGCGTCGTCCAGCCGTCACTTGCAAGTTGCGCACCCCATCTCTGCTGCGTATGCGCCTGTCGGGCAGCAGCCGTCTAATCACCAAGAGTCACCTTGGATTGCCCATCGACCCGGTTCCGAACCAGACACTCAGCGGATGCCCGAAAAATGGACAAGATTCCCATACCCAAACTGCGGCGCAAGCCGAAACCGCTAGCCATCGAAACCGCCATCGATCGCAACGCGACGAGCAACATTATACATCTCGCTCTTGATGACGCCGCGACATCCAGGGCTAGCAAATCGCCCAGCTTTCCTGCACGACTTTCGCCGTTTCGACGACTGCATGGAGGAAAGCGTGCCAGAAGCTGCTCCCCGGCTCCTACCCGGCTGGGCGAGCCCGTCGCAGCCGTTGTCAGCAACAGCACCATATCCACAAACGAGCAGGGCGACGAGCCAAGCTTGAAAATCCCAGCCTTTCTTACACAGAGCGACGAGGGTGAGATTGACATGGAATGAAGTTTATCAAGGGGGCTGTATAATGGCAGCGAAGCTAACACGCAAGCAGAGCTCCAGCGTCGATTCAACGACATACAGGAGAGAGAAGAGAATCGCATACTGCCAATAATACCCCCCACAGACGAAACGGAGAGATGGTCGTTTGCTCATCATGAAGGCGCACCAGGGAAGGGAAAGAATGGCATGGATCGATACCTGAATATTCGACCGTGGAGCCATAATCGCGTCAAGCTAGACGTCCCAGATGATACACTTGACTACGTCAACGCTTCGCCCATTGCCGTGCCAGCTTCCGACGAGGCGGCGCCGACTTTCAAGTACATTGCTATGCAAGGGCCAACACCGCAGTCGTTTGACTCTGTATGGCGCATGGTAGCCGAAAATACGACGGAGACGGCTGTTGTAGTTCAGCTCACGACCATGGTTGAAAACGGACATATCAAATGTGCGCAATATTTTCCCTTCAACGACGACGACAAGACATGGACGCTAAATGCAGCCGACGCCTGGGGCGATGGTTGGACGGCGACGCTCACGTACGAATCGACCGAGACGCTCTGCGACGGGGCCATTGAGCGGCGCAAGCTGCTCCTGCACGTCGGCGGGGAAGAGGAGCCGCGCACGGTGTGGCACCTCTTTTACCGGCGATGGGCCGATTTTGGCGCCCCGGCCCTGACCGAGGTGGCCAACTTTTTTCATCTCATGAAGGTGTCGCGGCAGCACGCCGTCGAGGTCGAGGAGCCACGCTTCATTCATTGCAGCGCGGGCGTTGGCCGCACCGGCACCTTTATCTGCCTGGAGCACCTCATGCGGGAGCTCGAGATGGGGGCCTTTGACGCTGTTGACCCCAACGATGCCGACGCGGACCCGGTGTATGAGACGGTCGAGGTACTGCGCCAGCAGCGCCGCTTGATGGTGCAGAGCTCTGTGCAGTACATGTTCATCTACCAAGTGATGCGTCAACTCTGGGGCGAGCGATACGGACTGTTGGAGGACGAGGTGCGGACCGGCGCAGGGCAGCCTGCCCTCAAACGGTTCGAGATGGCGGCGGACTCGGTGCTCCAAGACCCGGTGCTCCCAGACTCGGCGGGCGACAGCAGCCCCGTCTCGGAAGGAGGAGTGAGTCTGGTCCCGGAGTAGGACTAGCAGTTCTTGCGTGTGCTAGCAGAGTACTTGCGCTATAACGCTGTATTAAGGATTAGACAGCGCCATTTGTAAATAGCTAGAAAAAGCTACACCAAGTCCATGCTCGTCGTTGCTAAAAGCCTGCATTATCCCTTGTGGCATTACTATAGAACTAATAGCAGGCCCGCAAGGCCAGAATAGTATAACAATCTACATCATCACAATGCCCAACAACGACTTATCCAGGAAAATGTTGAGGGAAAAAAAATTACGCATGATTATGACACTGGTAAATACATCTCGAAATCTATCTACAAACACTATTTACGGAGAATACGTGTTATATTTTCCGTCTCTTCTGCCTGGAACAGATTACCTCTATCTTCCTCCCTTTTTTTTTCCCCAAAGCGCTACGCAAAGCACTACGCTTCCGTAATGATGACCGTCACCGTTTCTCGGCTCGTCACTGTTTCACGACTCGTTACAGTCTCACGGCTCGTCACCGTTGCCGTCACCGTGTACACGACCGTCGGCAGGCCGCTAACCATCTTTGTCGTGGGCGTCGCCGCTGCTGCCGCCGTCGGCGCCGCCGCCGCCGGGGAGACTTTCGCGGCACCGGCCGTTTCCGGGCTGCGGTCGTTGCCGTCGTCGATGGGGATCACGATGAGACTGGTGATGGGCGGGAGCGAGTGCGACGGCGTCGCTGTGACGATGATTTGGTCACCGGGGTTCCAGCCGCCGCGGCTCGAGGAGGCAGTGGTGGTGGTGGTGGGTGGAGGTGGAGGTGGTGAGGGTTTCGGAACGGATGTTGCTGTCGTTGATGGGAGTGGGGACGATGAGGTGACAGGCAGCGATGGAGTCTTGGGGGAGGATGCTGTCGAGGTCGGCTCAGTTGTTGGCGATGGAGGCGGTTTAGAGGTGGCAGGCCGCGATGGAGTCTCGAGAGAGGACGTTGTTGGGGCCGAGTTGGTTGTCGATACGGACCGCGATGAAGTCTCGGGAATGGACGTCGTTGGGGCCGGATCAGTTGTTGTTTGTGCGGGCGGCGAAGAAGAAGCCGGCGTTGATGGAAGCGAGGATATGGCCGCCTGCGAGCTGGTCGAGGCGGTGAGATGAGACGTCTCTGAGATGCGCGAGCCGACGCCCGTTGTCTCCTCCGGCGTCGTCGACGTAGGCAACTGTCTTGCGGACGTGGCCACTGGCTCCGATGCACTCGTCGGCATCAATGTAAGCGAAGTAGCAGACGAGGTGGACGCCACCGCACTCGACTGCGACTGCGTGGCGGTAAGACTAGACGACTGCATGACAGACGACGACGACAACGACGTCGTCGTCGTCGACACGCTCGTATTGTTGCCATTGAGAATCTGCCGCGCCTTATCCGGGTCCTGACACCCAATCATGACGCCGTCGACGCCATCCATGGGCAGCGCCGCGCAAATCTGCCCCGACCCGCACGACACCTCGGCGTACGTGCCATCGCGACACACGCCCTGCGCGCGGGACCCGAGACAGACGACCTGGCCGTGTCGGCACTCGGCGCCGGGCGTCAGTGGGGCAAAGAGCTCGTTGAGGCGCTTGGCGTATTCGAGGTTGTTGGCGTAGGTGTCGGGGTTGAGGGCGGAGCTGTGCGTGGGAAGGGGCCCGACAATGACGCTGGGGAGGTTGGTGTTTAGGCCGGGGGTCATGAGGACGCTGGAGGACGTGGAAGAAGAGGAGGAGGAGGAGGTAGCGGGGAGAGGGAGCGTCGTCGAGGTTGAGGTTGTGCCGGAAGACGATGGGGAGGAGGTTAGACTGGTGGAGCTGGTGGTGGTGGTTGTGTTGAGCGTGCTGGAGGAAGGAGAAGGATAGATTAGGCTGGATGAGCTCGTGCTGGTGGTGACGAGGGTGCTAGATGAGAGAGACGAAGTGGTTAAGCTGGCGGAAGTTGTGCTGCTTGCGCTGCTTGTGCTGCTTGTGCTGCTTGCGCTGGTAGTGACGAGCGTGCTGGTCGTGGTCTCTGACAATGTCGGTGTTACACTAGAGACCAGTGATGAAGTGACCAAGGAGCTTATCTCTGACTGCGATAGACTGGTTGAGCTACTAGTGAGCGACGTCGTGCTTTGGAGAGACGTTTCAGTCACAGACTCGGTGCTAGAAGTTGAGCTTGAGCTCGCAGAGATGGTAGACTGTTGGGTAGAAATAGACGTGGACGTGGATCCTGAAGTGGCCAGTGTGGATGAAGTCGGTGTTGAGTTTGTCTCCGACGAAAGGGTAGATTTCGAGGTTGACTCAATGCTACTGCCCGACGCCGTAGTTGACTGGGGAGGTTCTGGACTAGAAGTCGTTTGCGAAGAAATAGACGACGAAGACGAAGAAGAAGACGGCAAAGTGGTGGAGGTCGTGTCTGATGAGCTTGGCGTGGGGATCGCATTCGAGCTGGACTGGACAGTGCTGGAGGTAGCGACTGAGGCGGGAGTCGAGCTGAGGGGAGTCGAACTTGACTCCGGAGAGACAGTTGACAGACTCTGGGTCTGGGACGATGACGGAGACACAGTAATTGAAGTCGAACTTGGCTCCAGAGTGGAAGAGATGGCTGGCGACGAAGGGATCTCGGACAAGGTCGAGGAGCCACCGATTGGAGTCGGACTTGGTTCCGAGGCAGTGGAGATGACTGAAGACACGCCGATCGGGGTTGAAGAAGAAGAAGAAGAAGAAGAAGAAGAAGCCTCTGATGCGATGGAGGTTGTCGGCGTCGGCGCGGGGCCAATTTCGGTTGAAGACGGCACAGGCGCCGTAGTTGGCTGAGAAGTCAAGACACTCGTAGAAACAGACTGAAGGGTCGAAGTAGAAGGAAGGCCCGTGCCGGGCGGAGAAGATGAAGGGCCGGGCGACGGTGCTGTGGGTTGCGAGGCGGAAGTAGGCGAGGCGTCTTGGACGGGCTCTACTACGATGTTTGTCGTGACGGATTGGGCTGAAGTGGTCTTCGTCGGACTGGGAAGCAGCGAGGCTGGGAGAGAAATGGTGGACCATGAGAGAGTCGTTAGGATCGGTCCTAGATTGGTCGCGGGAGGTGTCTGGCCGGAACTGCTTGATTGATTAGCCGTCTGCCTCGTTCGTATCCTGCGGGTGCTTTCTCGATTTTGATTCCTTCTTCTTTCACTTCTTTTTCTACATACCCAGAGGGATTCCCGGCCGCTGATGACGCCGCCGCTGATGATGCCACCGCATCGGATCGTGGAAGCCTGGTCACGCATTCGTGTTAGTCGGTGTTTCACTGGGGCACAATATACAACGCGCGACAACACACCATTTGTTGAACCTGCCGAGAGGACCAGCCGCGGCAGGTTGAAGAATGCTCACGAGCCACAAGACGGAAATGGCCACGGGAGATCTCATGGTGAGCTGTCGGGAAGAGTTGGGTGAAGCGTGGAGAAAAAGAGAGAGAGGAGATGGTGGCCGTCCGGAGGAAGACGAAGAACGAGATGTACGGGTTGTTTGAAGCAGTGAATCGGAATCGCTTTCGTAAAGATGACGCCCCAGAAAGAATGAAACGAATAATAATAATAAAAAAGAATGTACAATAGCTGGACGCAGAACAATGTAGAGAATGAAGAAAACACGCGGAGCAAACAAGAGATGGACTGAGATGGCAGCGTCTAGCTCGGCGAGACAAAGAGAGCGGCAGAAGCAAAGCAAGAGCAAAAAAAAAAAAAAAAAATTGAATGATAATGTAAAACGAGCAAGACAAACAAAACAATTCGGCGCAAGCAACAATACTTGTTTCTTTCTTTGTAGAAAGGATCGAGGAGGAGGAAAGGAAGGCGAGCCAGGACAAAGGGAAAAAAAGTAGAGACGCAAGATAGGTCAAACGAAGGTGGTGGTGTTGGTGGTGGTGTGTGTATGTATGTATGTATGTATGTATGGATGTATGCATGCATGTGTAAGTGGCCAGAGAGGGGGGGGGGGGGTTGAACAAGTAGATGAGGCTCCTGCAGGGGCTAGTTTCTATACTCGCGCGTCTTGGGTGAACCAAAACGAAAGATTGGTCCAGGCCACTGGTATCAAAATCTGCGATTTCACCTCTGTACAGACAGCCACGAAAGATGCCATGGCTTTCATGAATATGGGGGTGGGGGGTTGGTTTCGCAGTCAATGCCGCGAACGAGCCTCGTCATCTAGATAAAAAAGGAAATGAATATATTCTGAGCGTGATAGAATACGTCTCTTTCTTTTTTTTTTTTTTTTTGCCCAAGTCTTGTTTCTTGTTGTAACCGCCGTGTCCAACGGATTCGCCATTTCCATCTTCACCCAACCATCCACCAACCCAGAGTTGTGTGGGGCCACCCAAAAAAAGAAAAGAAAAAGAAAAAAAAGCGCCGGGCGGCTACTGTGGCGTCGCAGATTGGCCGCCGTCTAGCCCAATCGCTACGACTCCACCCTGTCGCAAGTTCGTCGATTGCGAGGGCGCGTATGTAGGACAGATTGATTTAAACAACGATGAAGGGGAAAGAAAAAATTAGGTAGCAAGGATTTCAGTGGGTCATCAATTCCGAAAATGCGAGGATTTTCATTTTTTTTACTATTCTTTATTGGCTGTGCGTGCATGTTTCTACCAACCCCCTGGCATCTGGCTGCCCACTAGTTAACATGAACGAAACGAAACGAATACTGACCATTGCATCTGCACCAGTCCTGCACTCTCACCTTGTAACACAGCCGGTCTGGAGCAAGTCTACGACTGTGCCTGTCGTCCTGCCATTCTTTCTTTTTTTTTATTCTTTGTTTTTTGTTTTATTTTTGGTTTCTCTCTGGGTGCCAAGTCGGCCTACTTACACGACATCTTGTAGAGTCACCTGCTAACAAGGGTGGTGTTGCCCTTATTCAGCATTTAGCATGCATAATCTTATACAAAATCTAATTTACAAACATCCCCATCCAGTCTAATAATACACTTCTTCCATTATATACAAAGTCAGAGCGTGCACTCCAAACAGCTGGCGCAATGTAACCGTCGACGCTGCACGCCCCATCCGCCACGGCCCAGCCTGTACACGTACATTCATCTCGATCAAGACTTCGCCTGAAACGACCATGTGCCCTTTCTCTTTTCTTCTCCTTGAAAAGAGCTTTCCACTGTCGACACTGTCGAAAAAAGCCTCGTAATTCCCTCCCTCGCACAGCCAGCATTTTCTTGGCTCTCGCCCCCCTAACCATCTTGCCCGCCTCGTCCAAAGCTGAGCGCCTAGCTATCCTCCCAACCAGTCACTGTCATCACCCCCCATCCCCAAACATTGTCTTGTCCTGTGACCCCCTCTTCGACGCCCGCACTCGCGCCAAGACGCTCTGTACCTGCCTGATCGAATCATGCCGACCCATCTGCATGTAGCCCTGAACCGCCCTCGCATCCGGCCACGTCCACGGCAGCCCAGACGCCGCCACCGCGTCCTGCATCTCCTCCGCGATTCTCGCGCCCCCCAGCATCTGCTCCCCGAGCAGCCGGAACACGCACAGAACTTCGGAAAAATCGGCAGACGCTGGCAGCTCGTCCAGCGCCACCAGATCCTGCACCAACTCCGGCTGGCCCCATTCGCGTATCAGGAATAAGAGCAGCTTCCTCATCTCTTCATACTCGCCCGCGTAGCCCAGAGTCGTCATGTATTCCAACGCGTGCTCGCTCCGAACAACGTCGTTTCGAGAGAGCATGCGATCCAGTGGTGAAATGTAATTGCCCCGCGCCGCCATCTGGTAGCACCGTTCTCTCCTTTCAAACCTGCCAAACACGTCTTTGATGTACTCGACAAAAAGCTTGAATGTTCCCGGCATAGGAGATGCTTGTTGATCATGCGATTTTGCCGACCTTGTGCTGTCGCCTGTGTAAACAGTCGCATCATAAAGGGCTCGTACAGGTAGCTTTGACCAAGACGTCGATGCCCACCCCTCATTCCGTTGCACGTCGTCCATCAAGGCACGCAAGTCGTAGCGTATCAGTTTCCGCAGACTTCTATTCAGTTCCGCAAAATTGGCCAGTGTCAGCCCGTGGCCGCGGTCGATCCGTTTCGCAATGGCCATGATTAGCTCAACTTGGTCCGACTGCGACATTTGCAATGCCGAGTGATGCCTCGACGCGCCCTTCAGGATCGACCCCCAAATCAGCGACGCCCACCGTGTGCGCTTGTCGCCAAGACGGGCCTCTGTGAGGGCAATAGCTCGCTGCAGATTTTCCCACCCAGACAAGTCATCCCGCCTCGCCAGCATACTGATGTAGGCGGAAAAGAGCCCCATGCCGACCCGGCGTAGTGCAGATCGGTCAATCTCGGGAGCCATCAGGCTGGCAATATCCGGGTCCAACTCAGCAGCGAGTTCAAGATACCGATGCGCCGTGCCCAGATCCGGCGCGTTGGCCACCAGAATAAAGAGGCAGTGCCCGCTGGGTATAATATCGGCCTGGCGCATCTGGTTGTAAAGCTCTTCCACGCTCGGCGGCTGAGACTTTGCCCATTCAATGTCTGCAAGGTTGGCAGCACGGTATGCAGGAAAGTTTTGCGCCTTGTCTCCCGGAAGCAACTTGCTGGTCGGCCCGACTTCTCTGAGCGTGAGCTTCTCAAACATGGCCGCGTATTCACTCACGCCGGGTGCAGCGCCCTTGCTCGGAGCATCGTTGAATCGACCCCACGCCTCGTACGCATCTCGCGTTGCGCGAATAGACGCCTCCCACGTGCTAATGCTTCGATGGCTTCCCGCGAGCGTGCGCTGCTGGATCGTCGGCGTCCCATTAGGTGCCATGCCTGTTAGAATATCCAAGCTGTCATCGACCTCGAATTTGGCGAAACCGGCCTCTTGCATCAGCATGCCGGCCTCGACGGTGCGGCTCCAATTGGCCTCAGGATCCGTTATTTCGTCCATGCCATCCCCAGGCGTCAGATATGGTGGCCACGAGGGAGCATGCAGCAGAGCGCTGTGCTTTTCGGCTTCGTTCTTTGGCATACCTGCGAGAGTGTTCCGGATTGCACGAAAGCCCTCGCCATTGACTTGCAGCGGCCGCTCAAACGTTTCCGACATAGTCAGCAGTATGCGCTGACATTCCCAAAAGTAGGCGTTGGCCACGAGTGATTGCTTCGGCAACAAACTTGCCTCGGGCTGGAATATCTGAAGCATCCTGTTGAAAAGTCGGCAACAACGCACATATATCTTTTCTGAGTTTCCCGACTCGACATCCTCCGTTACGTGAGAAGAAACCGCTTCGGCAAGGTCGACCAACAGCCTGGGCTCTGAGCGAGCCAAGTGTTTCACAAGTAGTGACGATATCATGAAATAGTAAGAGGACCGCACATAGGGACATGGACCTGGCTTGTTTAGGGAAAGCGTTCCCTTCAGTTTGTATAGCTCGATGAGATCTCGGAGTGTGGACGTGTCGCGCAGTGCCGAAGTCGGACGCAAAATAAAGACCAGCACGTGGATTGGAACCTGATCATCGTATTCCACCAGCCGCTGACAACGTTCGTCGTCATCTTTTCCAGAAAGTATATGTGCGTATGATCTTATAGCATCTTTCCCCAGCTTGCGCCTGTTGGTGAGATGCTCGATCCTTTGCTCCATGGCCGTTTCGGACGGTAGCAGCTCCAATAAATGGTCGCCTGCTGTAGTTCCTTTGGCGGTTCGTTTGTGCAATATCAACTGTGCCATGACTATCGGGAGCGACATCTCCCGTGAACGGGCCACTGCAATCTCCCATGGCTCACAATTCTTCCCACGCTCCAAGATGGTCGTCAGGAACTGCATATGGTTGTACACCCGCCCATTTGGGTGTTGTAGTGTCGGTCGGGGCTTTTTGCAAGCGGCTGGATTTCGTTTATTTGCTTTCTTCATAGACAGATGGTCCTGCTTTTCTCTGCTGCCATGTTCGCTCAAGGCCGTCGCGTTCAGGGCGGGTGAGGCGGATGATGGCGAAGCCGCCCGCAGGAATTGCGCCCATCCAGTCGACTGATCTGCAGGTATCCTCGTGCCGTCATACAAGCGATCCGAAGTCGTAATGTGTCGTTCTAGGAGATATTCGATGCGTAATATGCGTGCGCGACTCTGTTGCGCAACGTTAGCATGATGTGGTCGCCTCAGATTGCAAGAATCTCTAACCCTTCCGCATTGCATCAGGCCGGGCGCAAGCGGCAGCCTTCCGCTGACCATCCATGCCGCCCTGCAAAACATTCCTCTTCATTTCGCCATGCAGAGCTCTTTCGTGCAATCTGAAATGTCCCCAATCTCGATATGTGCAAGACTCAATGTGCCCTAGCTGTGCGAATCTTCTTCAAGTTTCGGTCGAGGCATCTACGGGTGCGCCAACTGGGAATTGAAAATAAAGTGGGACCGGTTTGGTCACCAGTAGATGTTCTGAGATCGCTACATGTATTGAAACCCAATTCTGGTCTTTATTTGACGAGTCAATCATTTGGAATTGATATTGAGCGGTATCCTGAGCTCAGTTTCCATTTACGTGAGAAGACTAGAAACATGTAATACGGCAGGCTTCAGCAGAAACATGCAGCCATGGGGAATCAAATACTTCATTTCATCTTCATCTCGCCTACGACTTTTCTTGAGGCTTAGCAGCAGCCTTTGATTCTTCCTCTTCCTTCTTTTCTTTTCGCTTTTGAACAACCTCCCAGTTGTACACGCGCGCCGTAGCGACCTCCATGGTCTGCGCGCGCAAACAGAGTCAGGACATTATCCGGTTTCAAAGGGGGCAAAGTTTGGAGCATTGCTTACCGTGATTTGTTCACGAATAAAGTCCAAGTCTTCTTCACAATTTGATAAGCTAGTCTTGGCCGCCTTGAGCTTTGACTCAAGCAACGACTGGGCTTCTTCAATGGGGTATGAAAGCATGACATTGGCCTACCATACGGTTAGCGTTGGTCCGTTGGGGCTCCTCCAGTGTCTTTCTTTTCTTGCTTACTCCAAGCCAAATGTATACTTCTTCTGTCGGTGGAATGTTTGCGCGCGCATATAGTGTATCGTTGAGCTCGAATGTTGTCTCGATCGGTTCGCTCTCGTCCTGTGAGAGTCAGCAAATGCGCCTGCCATGAACGGTGCATTTGGAGTACCTTGCGCAGCTTCATAAACTGAACAGTATCTAGTGTTTTCTGAATATCTGGAATCTTGTCCTTCAGGCCAGTCATACGCCGTTGAAGGTTCATCTCCATAAATTGGTACTTGCTGGTCGCATTGTTAGCACCCGCGTTCTCGTGGGCCAAATTTGTCTTCGTCAATAGATCACGGTCGCCTGCGGTTGCTGCAGATGCAGTGCCGTTTCCACTTACGATATAAGCTCCTGGAAGCTCTGTAGTGTGCCTTCGACCTCGTCACGCGACGAGACATAATCTTCCACCTTGTCGACGAACGGCGCAGTGGGAATGCCGCGGGGGTTCGTCGTCGTCTCGCCCTTGCCGCTGCGTCAAAGCGTCAGTAATAAAGGCTCGCCAGTATATACGCAGCAACCAATTCTTACCCAGCGGCAGGCTGCTTTCCTTTGCTTGCCATGGCTCCTGTTTGCTTGTAGAAGACACAAGTTGGGAGCTTGGGAAGCGATTAGCACTGCATTTGCTGCAAAGTGGGCTGCTTGTCTGAGGGGGTGGTGGGGGGTGGCTTCACCGAGCTTCTGCAACACGGTCAACCTGATATAAATGCTCAAAAATGAACGACGAGTGCTTCTCTTTGTGGATTTTGGGTTTTGAAAGTTTGTGCGATTGTTCCTGTTGTAGCCACACCAGTTCCAGTTGTAGCTGAGATCTGATGTGGTACAGGCACGGCAAACAGGAGACCTCAACCATTCCCGGTATCCTAGCTCGTGTGACATACATTATACAGCACAGCTCGAACGACGACATTAAATTTGAAGCGTCTGTTCTTGATGATGAGATGCTCTCTGGAGTGTGACGGAGCTCTGTTTCCCGTAGATTCTGGCGATGGCGCAAAGTAGAGTAGTGTGGTGTTGGAGTTGGTTCGACTGAATTCGCAGGCTATTTTATTCTCATTTCTCATATATAAAACACAGCAAGATATAAACTCGCTAGAAAAAACGAAACCCCATTCGCATGGTGCAAACAGACGGCTGCACCGCGGTTGGCCGTACTCTTCCACTACTTGTGTTGTAATGGCCCAAGGAACGCGAACCTGGAACGTCTTTACTTGACCTTGTCGACAGTCTGTGGAGCCGTAATGTCTGCACCTTCCGTGTTTTCATCCTCCTCCCAGTCGTCCGGCGCATTCTCATCCCAGTTGTCAACCTCCTCTTCCAGCGTCTGCGGCGCACTGTCCACAACGCCCGTCTCGTGGCCCTCGCCGAGCTCAAGGTCCTCCTCGTCTTCTCCCGGCACCGCATTGTACGTCTTCTTCTGGCGCCTGCGCTCGAGCATTCTCCGGTGGTACCACGAGCAGAGCCCGAGCCCGAGCAGGCTGCCGACGAGGTTGGCGACAATGTCGTAAATGTCAAACTCGCGATCGTTGGGCAGGAAGCTTTGCAAAAACTCGGACCCGACGCCGAGGATCAATGTGCATATTATGAAGGTCATGTTTATCGTTCGGCGGCGGTTCGTGTCCACAACCCAGTAGAAAACGACGGTGAGGAGGAAAAAGGTGGAAAAGTGCAGCACCTTGTCGTTGACCAGATGGCCGAGCTGGAGCTTAGTGAGGCCAGCGTACGCTGCCAGCAGAAGAAGCAGCAGGAATCCACCTGCAAATAGCGATGAGTATCATGGGAATTGAGGTGCCGTCTGCCGAGCCCAGTCGCTAGCGAAACATACCTGCGAAGCTGAAACGAATGCGCATCGTGCCTTGACCTCTGAGACGCGGTCTGATTGTCCCTTTGAT
Source organism: Beauveria brongniartii (assembly GCA_030782485.1). NCBI lineage: Eukaryota > Fungi > Ascomycota > Sordariomycetes > Hypocreales > Cordycipitaceae > Beauveria > Beauveria brongniartii. Next base: position 49,300 of record JARJPP010000296.1, read on the forward strand.
AATCTGAGATTCCTCAGCAGTTCTCAAATCAGCTACCGAGCGCGCGACGTGTGGCTGCCAGTCGATTGTCGAAGAATGATTTCATTGCGATGACAGAATGGCCTCGAGCTTGCGACGACCCGCTGGAGCTACCTGAAAACAAGGCTGCGAAGGGCGCCACATCACTAAAGTGGCACATACGTATGTGGCTGGCAACTGGGCGATGAAGGTGACGCTGCTCTAACCATATTCATTGCTACATATTTGGAACGTGGAGGTTATAATAAATCACTGTTGAATGTCCTTTTTGGTCTTCTTTACGTTCTCAATTTCTCATTGATTTTTGTTTTCACCCTTGATAGTCGGCCTCGTTTTGTTATCCCGTCCACGTGGTTTTCGCCATGATGTGGAGATTTAACATCACGCCACTGTTGAACGACTGATGAATAGTAAATCACCATCGTTATAGGTTCGCATTCCTGTTACCCGTCTTTGCAGCTTGTAGGTACTGATTCTCCATGGTGTAGCTGGAAGGGGACAACAACCACCATTTGCCCGCAAACAGAAGAGGGGAGGTCGAAATTCGGCTTCCACCTTTCGATTTTGCACTCGGCCCCAAAAGCAAACGCCTTTACTCCTGTTAATGATTCGGAATTTCGTGTATTTCATACCACTCGTATGCGGGACGTACGAACGCACGCTTTTGTTGATGTAGGTCTGAGTGCGCCGAGTACTTTGTTGTCTCACAATGGCAGCGGTTGCGCGGAGCAAACCCTTCTGCCATGCGCTTTATTTACATGCCAATATTTGCCATGACAAAGGGTCCAAGGTAATCAAGCTTGCCCAGCTCGACGCCGGCGTTTCTCAAAATCGCGTACGCAATCGCAGTGTGAAAGTACATGTTCGGTATCCCGGTTCCCGCGCAAAATGCAGCACCACGCAGCTCCTTCCTTCCGAATCCCCGTTTGAAATCAATACTCGTCATCTTTTCCCCGGCCTCGACCGCTGCATCGCGGTCCACCGTCTCCAGCAAGGCCAGCACCTGCTCGATCCGCGCGCGCATCGCGGCATATGTCGGCAGCGGAGACTCCTCGTATTGCTTCGTCACGGCCTCCTTTTGCTGAAGAGTGAGTGCCTGTGCCTCGGCGGCGTTGCAGACAGACCAGATCTGGAAGGAGAGCGGCAGCATTTCCGGGGCGAGGCGGTGATCAGGGTGTGAGGCGGCGTCGGGATGCACCTCGGCCTTGGTGAGAATGCCTTGGAGGGAGGTGAGGAGGTGCTTGGCGGCCACGATAGATGCGTCGTAGATGGTGTATGGCATGATGGCGGGGAATATGTGTACAAGGTCGGGGTGTGCTTGATATGCGATTGAGGACCAGGAGGGTGAGAGACGGAGGGTGCTGCTTTTATGTAGGAGAGACCCGCGCGTGCCGCGCCAGTCTGATTGGGTGGCAACCGCTAGTAGTCGGCCGAAGATGTATGTGTACACCACTTCGTGCGATCGATTTGGCATCCAGGCACACCAGGCTCCTGATTTGAGTTGTGGACTTAAGTCTACGAGCTAGACGACCGCGGACTAAGATCATGTGGACACCTAGTAGCAGACAGCGAGCAAGTACGTCTTGGTCCACATCGTCAGTCGTCTAGTCCGCAGACTAATAAGTCCGCAACTGGAAATCAGGGCCTTGAGCAGCACCATAGTCTCATTGTTATATCTCCTTTTTCTGCTGCATCTGTCTGAATAGATCAATCACCCATCAGCAAACAACACCGAAGAACCTCCTAACGATACGTATCGTAGCTTCCCTTGGGCTCCTGACAGCACTATTATCAGCTTTCAGGTGCTGAGACCAGATAGCGCGACTGGTTGACCCTTTCTTGGCTGGCCAAATGTGGCCACGCCGAGTACGATATTCGGACTAATGGCACGAGCACATTGCATGTATGCTAGGCGAGAGGAACACGCCATTGGGGATCGCACTATTTACTGCTTTGTGAAACCGCGCCTCGCGCGGCCAAGCACTCCCCAATTCGAACACAGCAATTTGGCTCCGTACAAGCTGAGATCAGGAGCCTGCCGACTACCATGCCAGAATTTCCAGGGGACCCGTGCAAGACGTAGCAAATTCTCAAAGAGCTACTTCGACAAAGTTCGCGAGGAACGGCCCTACAATGCGGTAACAGAGCGCACCTCGCTTGCCGGGACGACAAATGGTGCGGAAGCTTGTGCACTGATAAAAAAGGATAGAAGCGACAACAGATCTCTCTGCCGCTTTTGCAAAGCGGTTGCAAGAGAATACTGAGACGGGCGATTCCCGCTTCTTTCGAACAACGCATCGAAATGCTTTGTCAGTTTTGATATGTGCCCCTGCATCAGGTAGGGTCTATTCTTCCGAATAGTTTCATGAAAGTGACGTTTTCGAGCTGGGAATCAGTTCTTTCGGTGCTCAGCGTGTCGTCTACACCTCGGGATACCCGCTGCTTCGTCAAGTCGCGTTATTGACACATGTGCTACTGCATGCTGCTCCGGCGCAGGGAGCGTGGAACTGAGCAGCGACTTGACAACTTCATCGCGCACTGATTCTTCATCGAGAACTGCAAAAAATGTTTGTCAAAGGCGGGAATAGGCATTCAATTTGCGGGTACCATTGTTTTTATCGGTCGCATCGCTACCTCAGTGGGCGGCAGTTGAAAGAAGCCATGCTGCCATGGGTGAATTGTTCAAATGATGCGCACGATGTGGATCAAGGGTTGATCTCGTTCACTCCGTCTCGTTTCGGGAATGGGCGAGTGATTACTGGCATGCTGAAGCGTGGAGGTTGCGGGGAAGAAGGAGCAGGTCCCCGCTTGGTTCTTTTGATTAGACACCGTCGGCCTAACCCGACTGACCAACAATGATTTTGACGGCGATCTACCTCAGGGCAAGGGTCAGTTGTGACAGATTAGGAGCTTGTGGCAACGGCGTCTTCAACAACAGACCATTTCTCAACCCGGACTGCATGGCTATCATTAGCGGCGGTGATGTAGCCTGACGCTGCCTGAGGCTTATATCTAGGTACCTACGTTTCGAGAAATGGAGTAGCTGGAGTAGTCAGGGACCCTCTTCAGAAGATTACTCCGCTACACCGGACGAAAGGCCGATAAGGTGCATTTATGTCACGCAAAGGCTCAGCACTGGCGGCTTGTAATCCCAAAGTTTGCGGGGTTCTGATTTTGTAATTGTATTTGCCGACATCGGGATTTTAGTTCGACACGAAGCGATTATTATAAAGTGGCGTGGCCATAACCTCTAAACTTTTTGTCTCTTCCAAACCACACACGTCCATCTTTCACGACCTGCCTAGTCAATCATCATCCGGGCCATCCGATACACAGTTCAAATGGAGACGGCGCAGCAAAAGATCGAGAGAGCCAGAGCAAGGCGCGAGACTGGCTTGGCCAAAGTCGAACCAAAACTCGCGGCCTTGCCTGCCCAGCTACCCCGCAGGAGCCTGGAGCTGCCGGGCAGTGTTTTGACGGCAAGAGAAATCGAGCTTACCGAAAAGTACGATGTTCTTGAGCTTCTGGCCATTCTTAAATCGAGGGAAGTATCTGTAGAGGAAGTGACCAGAGCCTTTCTACGTCGAGCGGCAGTAGCTCATGCTGCGGCAAGTCCTATCTGACCGTCCCCGAGCCAGCGCCCGCTAACACGAACCAAGACGAACTGTCTAGTGGAGTTGATGTGGGATCAAGCCATAGCCAGAGCCAAGTATCTCGACGCGCTACCTGAGCCGCAAGGTGCCTTCTTCGGCCTGCCCATCTCTACCAAGGAACATCATGGCATGGTTGGTGAAAATATCATCACTACAGCCTCTGTGATTGCATGGGTCGACCGCAAGCACGGCTCTAACGTGCTCTACGATGATCTTTGGGAAGAAGGCTGTGTATTTTACGCTCGAACTACTCAGCCTCAAACCATCATGCACTTGGAGACCGTCAGCAACTTGTGGGGGAGAACCGATAACCCATACAACCGTGACCTAACAGCAGGCGGTAGTAGCGGAGGAGAGTCTGCTCTGATTTCTATGCGTGGTAGTTTGTTGGTAAGTGCATCGTGGTCAGACCGAACAATTTCTCATGTAGTGAGGCAAGTCGCTGATATAAACCAGGGAATTGGTGGCGACATTGGCGGCAGCATTCGCTGCCCTTCCGCATTTGTTGGCATCTATGGATTCAAGTCAGTATAATCCTTCGCTGCGCACAATCAGTCGCTCGAATCTAACATTCATATCTTCAAGACCATCAACGAAACGCATCACTGTCGCAGGTCAGATAGGCCACATGGCGGGCCGAGAAACCATCTTCAGTACACCAGGGCCCATGACGGTGGACCGTAAAGCGATGGAGCTACTCATGAGGGTAATTCTCTCCAAGCAGCCATGGCGCAAAGACCCTTCAATTGTCCCAATGCCTTGGACCCCTCACAAGTTCAGCAAGCCCCTCAAGATTGCCGTTCAGTGGTGGGATGGTGTTGTCAAGCCGCATCCTCCAATAACCCGCGCACTCAAGGAAGTGGTTGAAGCCTGCAAAAAGGCAGGCATGAATGTTGTAGACTGGGATTGTGAGAAGTTGGACCACAAGAAAAGCTGGGAGATTATTTCTGCGCTTTACTGGCCTGATGGCGGGCTAGAGACCATAGAGTGTCTCGAGGGCGCCGGAGATACTGTGCTTCCACTCACCAAATGGGTCATCCAGGAGCAATCTAGTGTAAAGAACATGACTCAAGCCGAGCTTTGGCAGGTAAGTTTGTTAGCTCTTGATAGAAGCCGCTTGCGGTGTTCAAATTCGGCGCGACTGAGCAGTCCATGAGCTAACGCGAGCCTAGCTATGCTACGCCCGCGATTCGTATCGTGCATCATACGCGCAGGCCTGGAACGCGACCGCCAACGCCGACGGCGATGAAGTCGACGTGATTCTTTGCCCGGCCAGTTTCGGAGCGGCCACTCCGCATGAGCAATCCAAGTACTGGGGTTACACCTCCCACTGGAATATGCTTGATTACCCGGGCGCTGTGTTCCCCGTCGCCACGGTTGACGTCTCCAAGGACGCCAAGGATCTTACTTACAAGCCTGTCAACGAACAAGATCAGTTCATCTACGACATGTATGATCCCGAATTATTTGCCGGAGCCCCAGTAGGTCTCCAAATTGTTGGAAGAAGACTCCAGGAAGAGAAGGTCCTCGCCGCTCTGGAGCTGGTAGAGCAGGCTATGGGTCGTCCTTGAACAGAGTGCAGTATTGTTTATGAGTATTGCTAGGGGAACGGCAACTTTTGCTAGGTGAACGGCACAGGTACTTACGATCTGTAGATATAGTAGGTACTTTTTTTACATCCATTTTGCCTCAAGCTCCCATTTCCAGCTCTATCACGCACGTCAGACAGGTTAGGGATTGGGTGCGAAGCACGCTGCGCGAAGCGCTGGTTAGGATTCGGGTTAATGAAGTTAGTTTTTATATTTATATCTCTAGTATTAGTGTAATACGTGATGCCGTTCACCTAGCAAAAAGTTACCATTCCCCTAGCAATACTCTTGTTTATATAGTAAAATATGCAAAGACAAGATTTCTGAACAGAACAAAATATTGACTTCGATTACATTGGAAAGGATGTGACTCACTTCTGGGCGCGTGGGACTGTCGTCAATGTCAGAGCAACATTGGCGCAATCAGGCTGCTATGAAGCAGGCGAGTCTTGGTTCTTCTTCTCTTCGCAGGGGCAGTTCTTAGGGCTCTCTCAGGAGTGCTGTGGCTGGCGTCTTCTCCACGGTACGTTGTATTCGTTGTACTGCAAAAGAGCTCATTGCTTCTCTGAGCTGCTCATCCTCAACCAGATGTATGTTATCCCGCGATGATGATACTCGTCTTGCGATAGTTGAGTTTCCGGCCTCAAGGGCTGAGATCAAGAAGCTACAAAAGTGCTTGCCTGTATATGAGAGAATATAGTTCAAGTCTTGCACAGATTCATCAAAATATTCAAGTCGGCGGCTTGCCAGAACAAAATTTCGCGGTGGCGTTTTCGCAGCGCAACATTACTTGCATATAAAAGTCAGATTCACCTTGGTTGTACGGATTACTCAGCGGAAAATCAGATGAGGCGCTCTTTCGCAGCAAAAGGAAATCTCGCTTCACGGCACGTGACTCAGTTGATCGCCTCGTCCTCGCATCTCGCTGAGCCCGCAGGGATCAAAGTAGCGTAAACCCAACAGACACATGCGGCGGCGTGACTTTTGGCCGCTGTAGTCCTTGAACGCTTCAGAAAACCTCTAGAGTGGTTGAGAATCGACCAAATACTGTTTTTCATCTAAAATCAAGATACAATATAATCGCAAGGCGGTTCGCCGCAGAACCCCCTCCGAAGCCGAGAAGTACTGGGTACGCCGTGCTCCGTGTCCAGGCGCTGCCCGCAACCAAGTCCCGCTCCGGGGCGCTACAGCACGCAGTCCCAAATCATCAACCTCGAGCGTAGAAACGCTGGTAGAAGGCGCCAGTCGCAATCCATCAACACCCACCCCGCGCATCGAATCTCGTCTCCAAAATTGGTCCCCCATCTCAGTTACCACGTCGCTTTCCCTCGATGCCATCTTGAGCCCTTGCATCGCCTTGGGTCGAACGCTACGCGAGCGCATCTCATCGCGCATGGCGACAGGGGCCTCGCCGTCGCTTCCATCGTTCGGGGCCGAAAATGTCATTTCTCAATGGCCAGCCAGCTTGGCCATCGCCGGCCTTGCATCATTCTAACAGCAGCAGGTCGCTCCAGCATCTTGATGATGCATCGGCGCGTACATCGACCCCTGTTGATAACTCCATCGCGCCGGTACCTGAGCTCACGCTAGACGCCGAGGAAGAAGCCCGTCGCGCTCACTTCGCCGATTTGTATCGAAAAACCGAGAGTCGAGTTGCTCTACTCTTCTCTGAAAATGGTGCATATAACCGACCTGCGATCGAGGCGTTGCGTCGCTTACCAGTCGCGCCTGCGGTTACCCTGCCACTCACCACCGATCACGAACCCATAAGAGAACCACCCATGAAGAAGGCCAAACGAGCCATTGACGAAGACGATTACGATGATGATGACGACAATGATGATGACAGCGCGCCTGCTGCTGCCCCCAAAACGCAGGCTTCCATAGTCGCCAATCCCCTCCTCTCACCTTCGAAATCCGGCAGCTCGCCGGTTCCTTCAATGAACTCACCCGTCAAAAGCCTTGATAAATCTGAAGCTCAAAAGAGCTCTCAAGGAAAAGAGGCCACCGAAGAAGGCGATATTAAAAATCTCGAAGAAGCGCGGAAAAAGACCGAGGCGGCCGCCCGCCAAAGTTTCCATACAATCATGTATACGCTGGAGCATGATCGCAGCGCTATGCTCGAGCAACAACAACTGGAAGACTCAGAAAAGCAGCTCCAGGCTGAAATGGACCACAACAGCCAGGGGGGTGCTAGCGGACACCAAATTGTCAACCAAGGAACCCTCAGTAGTGCCAATTTGGGTGCTTCCAGCCTTACATTAAAGCATCTTATCGCGCGGATCGACATGAAGAGGGATCAAGTACAGGCTTCTGATGCGGAATTGCGAGTTCTCATGAACGAGGTTCGTAAGAATCGCAGCAAGTGGGCGAGTGAGGAGAACGTCAACCAAGAAGATCTGTACGAAGCCCTGGAGAAAGTTTTGACAGAGTTGAAGGCACATACGGAATACTCGACGCCATTTCTTACTCGTGTCAACAAGCGAGATGCGCCGGACTATTATTCAAGTAAGCGACAAGTCATTACAAGCCGGCCGCAAGCTGGTTCTAACATTTGACAGTGATCAAGAATCCTATGGATCTCGGTACAATGACAAAGAAGCTCAAATCATTAGCCTTCAAGTCGAAAGCTGACTTTGTCGCCGATCTCAACTTAATATGGGATAACTGCTTAAAATACAACCATGACATGAATCACCCTCTTCGCCGAATGGCTAATGGCATGCGCAAAGAGGCGGAGAAATTAATTCCTCTTATACCAAATCTGGTTATTCGGTCACGAGCCGACGTGGAGGCCGAAGAAAGAAGAAAGCAAAACGGCGGGGAGGATGACGGAGGCGACGACTCCGATGATGAGCCTATCATGTCATCTCGCGGCCGCAAAGCGGGTACCAAAGGCACTGGCAACAAGTCTCGAACTGCACCAGCCGATGACCAGAAGGAGGACACTCCAGTTGTTGATCAGAAGCCTATAATACAACTCAATGGGCTTCTTGGGAAGCATGGGCGTGAAGGTTCTGAAGCTGACGGCAGTAATGGCTTCTCAACACCACCGATTGGAAACCTGACACCAAATGGAGCAAACGGGAACTCCGGTATAGGCAGCAATGCTGATGCTATGGAAATTGACGGACCGAGCTTAAACGGTATGACTCTCAACCAAACCTTTGGTGACGCAAACGAGCAGCTTTACGAAGACGAAGAATACAAAATTTGGAAGCAAACTACGAAAAAAGATCGAGCCTTGGCTGCCAAGGAGCGCTTCCAAATATTCAAAGACAACAGGCTCAATGGCGATGCTCCAGCCCTGCTTCGGAATAAGGCTGGTATGCGTCGATTCTTGAAGCATCAGAAAGAGGCAGAAGCGCTTGGCTTTGGGCAAGATTACTCGGATGCATCAGCCGTCGCAGCCAAGGAAGCCGGCTCAAAGGCGCCGGAGACACTCGCTGAAGGCATCGACGAGGAAGCGGACAAGATTATGCCCGACTACTACGATTGTCTTTCAAATATTCCCGACATTCCTGTTAAGCTGCAGTGGATCGAAGATGGGGAAGGGCAGGTCATCAATCAGCACGAGGACTTCTTGCGTTTAGTACCGCTGGGCTTCTTCACTGCACCTCAAAGCCGGTTTACAAAGCAAATGGACGACAACATTCGGCAAATACAGGAGACTCGGAAGCTTGCCACCAAGATTTCTGTCATCAAGCAGATGCAGGTTCAGTCACAAGTGTATACGAATCAGTTTCCCAAGTCGAATAACGAGCCATTTGTGGAGCAGGATATTGAACCACACTTCATCTCCGACGACGGCCCCGTCATGGCCGCGGATGCTTGCCAGAACGCGTTGAAGCGGTCTGTTGGCAAGATATTATATAACAGTGGATTTGAAGAGTTTCAGCCTTCGGCAGTGGATGCTCTGACGGGAATCGCTGCGGACTATTTCCAAAAGCTCATGCGCACCTTCAATATCTATCAGGAGGCGGAAAAGAAGTCCGTCACCACGCACGAGGGAACGGTAGTACAGCCCCGGTTCACAGCGGAAGAGGTGTTACTGCACACTCTTGAACAGAACGGCCACGACATTCCCTCGTTAGACTCATACATCAAGGAAGATGTCGACAGGCTTAGCACACGACTCGGTACATTGCACGAGAGAATGAAGACGCACCTGGCAGATTTGCTTCGGCCAGCATTGGCTGCCGATGCTGGCAATGACGGCGTGGGTGCCTTCAAAGATGGCAGTGAACAGTTTACAAGCGGCGACTTTGCAGATGACCTTGGTGAAGACTTCTTTGGCTTCAAGGCTCTCGGGCTGGACAAGGAATTGGGTCTGGAATCATTCGCCGTCCCCTTGCACCTGCTGCAGAGCCGCGTCCGCAGTCAATACCAGTTGCAGACGCAAAACGCCGGCTCTACCAGCCTGGAATTGTTTGAGCCCTTGCCGCCCTCGGAACCCGTCACGACTGAGATCATCCAGCATCACATTGGGCTGGTCAAGAACTTCTTCTTTGCCAAGCTGCACGCCAACGGTGATCAGCCCCTCATCGAAGACGAGGACCTGCCAACGAAGCAGCGCAAGCCGCGCCCGCGCCTCGGCGCTAGCGGCAAGATCATGTCGGCGCAGAAGCGGCCGCCGCGCGAACAAATAGCCATGGCCAAGAAGAAGAAGAAGCTCGAGGCTCAGGCGGCCGAGGCCAGACTCAATGCGGAAAAGGCCGGGGCGTCGGTCAAGAAGAAGCCGAGCCTCCCCAATGGTTCCGTGGTGCCGCCCAACCCGGCTGTCATGGCGCTGGCACCTGCCATGGAACGCGCCGACAGCATGCAGAGCGCGACAGACAAGGATGATACGACGGGGATGATGAGTCCAGAGAGCATCGCGCAGTGAGCTATGGGGAACATATGTCAGGATATCATGTACATTTTATGTCATCAGGAAAGGTGGTCTTTTTGTTTGTTTGCGTGCTCTTTACTTTTTCTGATTTTCTCTGCGCATTAATGTCCCGGTTCATCCACGAAAACATATCCATTGTTACTAGATTATTGATTCTTTTTTCTTTGTTATTGGCGTCCCCTAGGTTCGGCCCTACCTTTATGGTTACTTTTTCGGAAAACGGGTCGGGATTCTGCTTTTTCCGTGTTTCTTTTCTTTTCTTTTACCGGCGTCTCCTCGGATTCAAACATGAGACACGCCTTTTTCAGCTTCTCCTCTTCTCTATTGAGGGAAGCAGACAGGCGTTTTCTTTGACGCGAGCGCACAAAAATAACAATCGGCAAGGTGGCAGGCACATGGCGACTGGTTTTCTCAAACGCAGTATTGCAGGTACGATATAAGAGATCGTTTGGGCTCAAAGGGCAAAGCGGTGGTGGGAAACTGGTTGTGAATTACTACTTTTTTTCATTTTCATCTTTCTTTTCGTTGTGATATTTTGGGTAACTTTTTGTGTTTTGACCTGTACAGCACTGGAATTGTTGCCCTTTGCGCGACATAATTGGACAGCATTTGAATTATTTGTTTTCTTCAGGTTCTAGCAAGTATAGATTTTAGTAGCCCAAGAGATGATTGCTTTGCGCAGAATTATATGGGAGTGTTTGAGTAAGGTGTCGACCGAAGCCGAGGCCGCTGAGTTGGCCGCCTCGTCATGGCGCTCCACGCGGACGGCCAACACATCAGATTACGTCATAGCTCAAACGTGCCATGGAATAATGAGACATGATTTCCTTGTATCGAACTTTATATTTCTCGAGGTTTTGAGCATTTGATCAAAGTAGCAGTGTCCCCAGCGCTTGCGCCAGCAGCCGAGCGATGCGCCAGGATACTGGCATCTTGGCTGCCTTGACTGGGGTTGATCGATCAGCCACCATTTCAGGGCTGGCTACCTGGTGCGGGGGGACACACACTGCACCGCATGAAACAATAAACCTCTGTCTCGGAGGAAAGAAGACGAAGAATCAGAAACAGAAAGCTCTCTTTCTCTTCAAGCTACATTTGCAAAAAAAAAAAAAAAAAAAACGTCGCCGGCATGCCGTCTCAAGATCTGGAGCACCTGCGCAGCGAGTCCGACTCACTGCTGCACCGCGGCCAGGAAACGGCTCAGCGCTTCTTCCACGGCTTTGTCGACTTTGCCTTTCAGGGTAACATTCTCGAGATTGCCTTTGGTTTAATGTGAGAGCCCGCAGTAGGTGTCGAAGCCTCTTCGAGTGTCCCCCCCCCCGGCCTTGTACGCGCTGCTTCGAACGCCTTTTGCTGACCTTGTTTGCTCGGGTTTTTGCCAGTGTCGCGGCGGCTTTTACAGACCTTGTCAAGTCGTTTGTCAGCGCCATCTTGATGCCGCCGATTGCCATTATTTTCCCGCTCAACAAGAATATTGAAGAGAAATTTGCAGTTTTGCGACGGGGCGACAGATCGAATTCGACTGCACACTACAGTACTGTGCAGCAAGCGCTCGACGATGGTGCCGTTGTGATGGCGTACGGGTGTGTACATGCTTGCATTCGAGGATGCCTGCCACGTGGGGCTTTCGTTTTGATATTGACTCAAATTGCAGCTCATTCATCTATCAACTCGTCTCATTTACCATGGTTGGGCTGTGTCTGTATGGTGTGGCTCACATTTATACCATGGTCTCGCACGACCCCATCATTAAATACACGACCAAGTGCCGATACTGCCGCAAACGAATCAACGAAAAGGTAAGTTCTAACCTCTTCTTCCACTGAAACTATCGTCGCTGAACATGTTAGGCTATGCGATGCGTCAATTGTAGTAGCTGGCTAGACGGACGGGAGGATAGAGTCTCCTGAAATGTAGTAAAATGCGCAGAAACTCGGATATTCGAGATCAAGATGATTACTATTATTTGTGGTATAAAACAAAGAAACTGCAACCCGACCGGCTATGCTGGTGATTCCATCATGTGAACAACAAGAAAGGATCCTAGAGCGCAAGAGCACCGACAACGGCGACGACACCAGCCAGGAGAGCTTGTTGGGTGGCCGCAGGTGCAGCATTGGGCGTCGCCGTCTTGGAGCCACTCGCGGAAGAGGCGGCCCCGGAGGACGAGGAAGCGCCCGAGGAGGGCGAGACCCCGGCGGATGAAGAGGCGCCCGAGGAAGACGACTGCGACGCGCCGCCAGTGGGCTGTGCGCCGGGGCTGCTGGCGCCGGGCGAGGCGGATGACCCCGTGCTGGCGGTTGGCACGGCGCCGTCGGTGAGCTTGTCGAGGCCAGAGATGAGAGTCACGGGCTGCATGTCGGAAATATACCCCGTCGTCTGGCCGGTCGTTTGGTACGAGGACTGCGTCTCGCTGTTGGACTCGGTCTCGGAGACTGAGCAGCTGGCAACGTCCTTGGACGAGGTGAGAGAACAGGTAGCAGTGAATGCGCTGTAGAAAATTTGCCCCGCGTTAGCCAAGAGTCCAGTTCTCAACCATGAGCAGAGCGACCGCGGCAGAACAAAAAGAAGTAGTTGTCGCTTGGCGGCCAAGGTGGTGCGGTGGTATTCTTACTATATGCCGTCTTTGTCGTCGCTCATCGACAGCGACATCTGCCAGGTTGACGGGCCTTGCACAACGGTGCCGTGCGTTGACAAGTCGCAGTCGTCGGGGCTGACATTGCTCGCGCACGTATATGCAAATGTCGTGGCCGAGGCGTCGACGTTGAGGACGGTGGCGACAAACGAGTTGGTATCGTGGTTGGGCAGGAAGAGGCTCGTGACGATGGGGTCGCTTCCAGCTGCTGCGGCGGATGTGGCGGCAGCGACGGCCACGGCGAGGAGGTGGGCAAAACGATGCATTTCGGCGGCGATTTGGGATGTTGAAAGTTGTCGCGTGACAATAGCAGCACTGAAAAAAAAAGGGATTGAAATAAAGGGAGCGTTGGCCGACGGATGAATACGAGTCCCTACGGTCCCTACCTGCCTGTTGACTCAAAGCCACGCAAAACGGTGTGGGGGGGCACAGAAACAGAACACCAAAAAAAGAGTGCTGGCCAGAGTCTAGATTCAAAAGGACCGCGCTACCGTTGGTGGGAGAGAGACGCCACGGCGCCCGATAATTACTTGAAAAAAGCCACTGGCAGGGAACAAGCGGCCAGGTAAGTATCTTGTTCCCGACAATTCATGATTCGTACGGCATGTCTCTGCGGCGGGCTTTTTTTGGTTGGAGTGTCCGATACTCGGAAAATTGTGACGACTGGGTTCAGACGGTCGCAAATTAGCCGAGTTGTAACCCGAAGGCTCATCAAGTGAGAGGAAGATTCATGATCTGGGACCACTTGACGTCCACGACCCGCCTGAAGGGCGGCCAAAAAGAGGTCGAGAGTGAGGAGAATGAGAATGATGAGAAAAATGGCGAGACTTGAGGAGAGAGAGGTGTTATTTCGAAGATTTCTTCATTGGAAGTTTGGAACCCACTTTGATAAGGTGTCTTACATGTCACCCCTTACCTGCCTGCCCTGGAACTAAGAAAGACAAAGAGGATGGATCGCGGGAATCATTTAAAGTTATAATAATACGATCAGGACCCGCTCGCGTATTCATCAGCAGGCCAATGTCCGTCTCTTTTTACAAAGCTGTCAATTGGTTTTCTATCAAGCACCACATCACCTCTAAACTCTCGGCGCCGGGACCGGGCCGAGAGTCACAGTGGCAGGCCGGAACTAAGGCGGCTTCTTTCCGTTTCCGCCTGGAACTTGGCCTAAACCCGCTCAGACCTGCCTGCAGACGACAGATCCGAGTCATGCCCATCACTTCACCACAACGAGTCTCTACTTTGATGATCTGACTCTTGTTTCATTGGCTAGCATGTTCACGATGGTATGCCGTCATTCCCGACAAGAATCCTCAAGTTCACCTAGCCCAGCTCTCGGGGATTAGCTCGGCCTGCCGACTAGGTACCAATATGCCATACTAAAGTACTGCACGTTTGAGGCTTCAACTGTTCCACTTGGTCTTCAAGTTCAACAGCTTCTTCTAATACCGTTGGCAAGGCTATGCCTACCAGCCAGTACAGCAACTGCCACGACTGGCTTCCGCATCTGGCACTTGGACGACTTTCTTAATAATGCAACCCGCAATTGCTGCCATTAGGCTACTTATTACTATTGAGTACCCGCAAGGGTTCTCACGGCTCGCTCTTCGGCTTCTGGATTCCATCCCCACCGGCCGCCACTAGTGCCCTGCGCCGATGCTGCCCCTACCTAAATAAAAACGACATTGGCCGAGCTGCGGAGATGAATATATATATTTTTTCCATCTTTTTTTGTTACCGGCTTTCGCAATCTGATCCGATCCATCAACCTCGAGTTTTCTCATGATGCAAAGTACGCATTTTGCACAGTTGAAGAAGGATTGTTGAACATCGAACAGGATCCCGAAGCTCCACTACACCCGGAACGAAAATGGCCGAGGCGGAAAAGGTATCCAGTTCGCCGACTTCAGACATTACACCAAGGGCGGGTGAGCCGTCAAAGGAAGCTTTGCCAGTGGGACGAGACGTCGAGATTTCGGATCAGAACGACTCTTCTCAGCCAGACACGGCCGCAGACAATGACAGAAAGGCATTTCAGGCTCGATTCGAGCCCGGCGATCCCGAGAACCCACACAACTTTGGTTCCGCCAAAAAGGTGTCGATTCTAATCCAGATGTCGCTCTTGGCGCTGGTGGGCTCCCTGGGCACGTCGATAATCGCCCCAGCCGAGCCCGTCATTGCACGATACACAAACACGAGCACAGAGGTTGCGACGCTGGTGCTGTCGCTTTACGTCCTCGGTGAGCATTGCCTCGGACGAGATCATAATGTCCCCATAATGAAAACTGACCAATTTTTTCTTTTTTTCATTCTTCCAAAACAGGCTTCGCCGTTGGCCCGCTACTATGGGCTCCCGTCAGCGAAGTCTTTGGACGCCGGTGGTCCATGCTGCCGCCCGTCTTTGGCCTCGCGCTGTTTAGCATCGGCACCGCCACGAGCACAAACGCCGCCAGCATCTTCATCACCCGCTTCCTCGCCGCCGTGTTTGGCTCCGCGCCGCAGAGCAACGTCTCCGCGGCCATGGGCGACTTTTACGGGCCCAAGACCAGAGGTATCGCCATGACCTTTTTTGCTGTCTGCGTCGTCGGAGGGCCGACGCTGGCGCCGCTGATTGGGTCCGCGCTGCTAGTCAATCCAAAATTGGGGTGGCGATGTGAGTCCGATTATGGGGGCCACGATTCAAGTGAACGCGGGGTTCGCTAACTAGACGCAGGGACAGAGTATATGCAAGCCATCATCTCGTTTGCCGTGGTTGTCATCTGCATCTTCTTCTTGCCGGAAACGTACGGCCCGGTCCTGCTACGGCGCAAAGCCGTGCGCTTGCGCAAGGAGACGGGCGATGACCGATGGTGGCACCCTCACGAAGAAGAAAAGATGAACATGGGCAATATTGTGACCAAATACATTGTCAGACCGCTCAAGTAAGTCGCATGTGCCGACAACCGAAGCAAATCATCCCTAACAGCCGTCTTTAGCATGCTTGTGACAGAACCAGCCGTCACATGCATGGCTATCTATGCATCCTTTGTATTCGCCCTCATCTACATGTTCCTCGAAGTCATTCCCATCGTGTACCTGGAAGGACGCCATTGGAGCCCCGTCGTCTCCACGCTTCCGTACCTCAGCATATTCATCGGCGTCTTGTGCGCCGTCTTTGTCAACCTCGCCAACCAGCCGCTCTACGCCAAGGCCATGGCCAAGAACAACGACAAGCCCGTTCCCGAAGCGCGACTGCCACCCATCGTCGTCGGCATTGTGCTTCTCGTCATTGGCATGTTTTGGTTTGCGTGGACGGCTGTACCCAAATTCCATTGGATACTCCCCACCGTCGCGCTAGGTATGTTCAAAAGTTTTGCCTGCTCGCTCTGACTGAAAAAAAAAATCTAACCTTTGATGCAAAGCATTTGTCGGTGCGGGCTTCAACATTGTCTTCCAGCAGTGCCTCAACTTTCTTGTCGACACGTACGGCATGTATGCGGCCAGCGCCTTGGCCGCCAACACATTTCTTCGTTCGCTTCTCGCGTGCGGACTGCCGCTGGCGGCGAGACCCATGTTCTCAACCATGGGCGTCGGGCCGGCCGTCAGTCTACTGGGCGGGATAGCGTGCGCGGCGTTGCCGATTCCATTCATATTTTACAAGTACGGCGCGCGGCTGCGAAAGGCATCCAAGTTTGCGGCGCTGCGGGATTAAGTGGGTGATATGCATAATGTACAAGAATCGGCTTGACACGGGCGAAGATAGATTTAGAATAGCATCATTGGAAGCGCATTTTTGGTATCGCGGGTTTATGAAATATCGTTGTTGATTTCTGGAAAGGAAAGCCGAGGCGCAGGCAAACGCACAGTCCTATTAACCAGGATACTTGTTCGGAAACGTTATTTGACGTGTAGATATGATAGTTGGAATTATAATAGTCAAATTTTGACAATTCACATCGCAACCGGTCGTACCGGTGCGGGGTAGTATACTGTCGACAGATCTCACCGAATCGAGACTTTGGCACCGGTGGCTGCTTTCCAAGGCTGTGCTGGATAAATACTGTGACGAGTATTGTGTGAGATTCGATGAATGAACATGTGTCCGCCTCGAGGGACAAACCCAGCACCAGCATCAGCACCAGCATGGTGTGCAAGAGCAAGGCGGGCGGGCTTGACCACGACTACGGTCACACAACTATAGTCACAGCCAGGCTTATTTAGCAACACGGCGATCAGTAACAGAACGGTGGCCAGCCATTACACGCACGCCAGATTGACGCATTACCACTGCGCTGTGTTTAGCTAGGTACAGGCTAAAGCGCGTCAAGCGACACACTGACAGGTGGCTGCAGCAGAGCGCATTACGCCAACGTTGAAAGACTTGGAGCCGTTTCTATCAATCAACTGTTGTAGAGGTGATCGACGAGCTGTTTAAGTTGGCGATAGCTATACCCATGCTACGTTGTTTCTGTTTCAAGATGCCTTCTGCTTCTCCAAGTCCGGCGGCCGTCTGGGGTGCGAAATTCGTTATTTTGATGTCTAATTTGGTTTTCTCGATTGCTTTTCTGCGTTGGGAGGCCTGACACTGCTTGGCGGAGAGCCTACATTCACACCGGGAAACAGTTATGTTTGTCTGATTTATCGGTTTGGCGATATGGATTGAGCTGCAGTGGCGCAATAGAGGACCGGAACAATTGCCGAAGAAGAGGATCATTGATACCAAGGCTAGAGTTGCAAGGAGACGACAGCCAGGGTCGCACCGCTCGCATGTGTGCATGACAATTGTCGCACGCAGTCAGAGACCGAGGGCAAAGGGAAGCTGAAAATGCAACACGGCTGTGCGGCCAAAAAGCCAAGCTTGGGGGATGCACAGCTGTTGTGTCGATTACGAGGGCTAATTTACTCAGGACGGCTTGGCCGGGCCCGTGGGCATTTCTTGGAGGAGTCTTTGCGGGCTTGGCAGCCGAGTAAGAGGCTTGGCGGCGACGGTGATTCGGCCGGGGCGGTAAAGCGGCGGCGCGTCCTTTCCGAGGCTGGTCCGCGTGCTTGCTAGCTGGGGCTTGGCACCTGGTTGTTTGCTGCATTTACTGCATCGCAGCTGGTAGTTTGGCAGCTGGCAATGGGGCAGCTTGAAGCTGGCAGCTGGCAGATGAGATCAGCAAACGGCTGGCTATTGGCCTTGGCTTGGGAAGCTGGGATTAAATGAATAAATGAACAAATGGAAAATAAAACAACCCAGATTTGCAATTTATCACATCTTTCAAAGATGCCCATCTGGTGTTCTGTCGCAAGCACAGCATAGCCTGTATCCTATACGTTTCATACTATACCTTGCGACACCGGCCCAGCAAACGTCAGCTACCACGCCACAACGCCTATTTACACCTCTTGGCTCGCCAGCAATATGGCACCCCAGGCTTGTAATTCCCAGGGCATGAGACTGGAAACACTTGACACGTTACAGCTCTACATACGTACGTCAACAGGCTTGGCGGAACTCGCCATCAGCCCTCAGACCCTGATAGCGCTCCCAATATATCGAGTATCTAGGCACTAGTTAGGTACGGATTTGTAGGACCGCTTGTACCAGGCTACACGAGTCTTGCGAAACCCATTACATTCTGCAAGGTGCTGCCACTTTTGCCGTGGCAAGGCAGCCAAGACGACCACCAAGACATGCCAAAATACACCGCCAATTCAAATATTACCTTTATCCCCAAAATAAATAGTGTCATCTTGGAAGAAAAGGCCGTCCATTAACTGACAATATATATTTCTTCTCAGGTTACACGGCAGCGCGCGTGCACAAAGTGCTTGCCTTGTTCCTTACTTGCACCAGAACCCGTGGCCAACCCGCCGCGCGGGTCGCAGTGCAGGGGAGCCACTACTAATTTCGCACAAAGCTCGCACCAAAGGCGGCACCACTGCTAGACCCAATTTGCCAAGAGCCCCAAGACTTTGCCCAGAAAAAAAATAATAAGAGAGCAAGCAGAGGGAAAGGAAGGGAACAAGAAGGTCATCGGCGCATCGTCGCCCTGCCTTGGGTTCTATCTTTTTTTTTATTGCAAGGTGACTCCTTACCCCCTTCATGCCACAGGCTTTTTTCTCCTTCTCCAGATCGTAGCATTTCTTTCCTTCTTTTCATTCCTTATAAGTCGCGCGATCTGGCTACCGCGCACGCTTCGGAGCTTCATTTACACGCCGGCTCAACTGCGCTCCCCGCCCGCTACGATTGACCCTCTGTGATCGACACGCCGCCGCGAAAACAAGTTTCGCACTCTCTAGCCTCGCGGCCCCGAGGATCTCGCCAGTTTGCCGATCATGGCCACTGTGCGACGCAGCGCCGTGGCCGCCATCTTCGTCAGCTTTGCTGTGCTATGCGGCGCGTCAACGGTACAGAGCAGCAGCAGCAGCAGCAGTATCTCATCGACTACAATCACCACCATCCCAACAGCAGCTCCGGCCATCACTCCTGCGCTGTCTGCCGTCTCACAAACCACACAGGAAGCTACCCCCACAGGCCCAATCACGACCGCGCCCATCTTTCTGCCACACTATCGCGGCTCGGCTTGGTCTGCTCTCCGAGGCAGCATTCTATCATCCGTATGTCGACTGTTCCCTCGAGTGACGTGTCGGCGCAATCCCTTGCTAACCATAGCAACCCCCAGGACGACGTTAAAAATTGCACAACATATACGATATTCTGCTGCAAAGAGCCAGCGAAAGGTTGCAATCTCGCCCTTGAATTTCCATTCATTATTGTCGAAGGCCCCAAGACGGTCGAATTTCACGGCACATACACGTCCACTTTGTACGACGGCTCCCGAGCTTTGCGCAATTCCCAGTGCCACAAAACATGGCTAACAAAGATTGTTTCTAGCATCGCCAATATCGCGTGCGATCTCGACGGACGAACTGCGGCGACGTGCTCTGGCTATTCGAGCTACAAGTCGGGCTACAAGAACGGCCACGTCACGGGTCCTACTGAAATTTCCTGGAGCTCGACCTTGACCGGCACCGATGTTCAATGGGGCGTCTTGACCATGGCTGCTCTCCCCAAACCGACTGGCGATGCTGGCGATTCAGCTGATGTCACCGTGGCGCCTACTGAGAATACGGGGCTATTGTTTGTGCCGTCCGATACTCCGGGGAATGCTGCCAGCACGCAAGCTGTGCAAGCTTGGGCAGCCATTGTCGTCGCCGCGAGCACAGTTTTTGCCGGCCTTCTTCTCTAAGCGTCGTGGCGCACGCATAAGCGCCGCAAGCAACAGTCCGGTATCAATACGCAGGCGAGTTCGAATTGGAAAAGGGAGGGCAAGGATGGGCTTGCCATTCAAGGGCGGGCGAGCATTTGGCAGGACCTGGCGTGGGCACAAGACCCTTTGGCCAGAAAGTTTATACCCCCGATACAAATCAGTGCAACCTGATAGCATGGATGCACAGGCGTTTTTTTTTTTTTTTTGGCAATGCTGATGGCGGCATTTTGGAGTTTGGCATTTGTATTGTGATATTCATGGCATGGAGTTTGGCTCGTTTCTCTCGGTTCATGCAGCAGTCGGAGAACTGCGTTCAATGCACTTTAGTTCTGTTATTTTGCAGATTCAGGGAGACATGTCTTTGTCGGCAATAGAAATGCAGGAAGGCACCTCTTCAACGTTTCCGTCTCAGTAATTAGTGATGGGAGTGTGTTGGCAAGCCACTCACTTATGGCTGGTAGTTTTTCCGCACAAGTCAACCTCGAGTAGGTAATTGCCGTGAAGTGGGTTGATCAGTGAGGGCACGTATATGCAAGGCTGGCAGGACGCGGACAAGAATAGATAGCTACACGGGTACCCAGCGGCTGCTGTAAGCTCTCAGAGCGCATACCTTATACCGCTTTTTTTTTTTTTTTGGCCCGAATGATTTGTGCAGTTATTCTTTTTGGAAGGAAGATGGGGAGGGGAAAAGCTATTTCGGTGAGCAGAAGCCATCTGGTCTTGCTAGCGTCATGCAAGTCCAGAGTCAGTGAATACGATGACGGGACCTAACGGGCTGAAAAGAGGCGGTGCTTCTTTTCTCTTCACGGCTCGGACGTGCGCCGTTGGGTATTGTCTATGAAGGTTGAAGAAATGGTATTTCTATATGCAGTAATGGCGGTAATGGGGGCTCTGCAAGATTTTAGACTGTAGTTTGGCACTCGGATGGCGGGGGTTCTACAATGGACAAGCCACAGCACACAACTTCAGAGGCGCGCAAGAAGGGGCATTCTTCCCTTCCCAGCGTATTGAACGCCATCTTGGTCATTCCCTCTTTGGCACCTCCTCCTCTATCCGGCCGACCAACGTAAAAAGGTCAAGGATGGCATGACGAATGTCACAGGGCTGCAGTGGGCGGTTCAATCAGGAAGCAGGCGAACACGAGGTGGGCCAAAATCGCTCGCCGCGAATGGCGCGAATGGTGTGGTTTGGCGGATGTAGGTCAGGTCATGAATACGACATCTGAAATCGACAGAGCGGATTGATCTGAGTTGTCGAAGGCCAGAAGTATGGCAATGCGGGGAGGACGAGAGAAACAAGTTGACAATTATGGCAGAACAAGTTACATCGGTCCACGCGGGGAATCATTCGGGGAAGTCGAATGTGGCGTTTTTGTATGGGATGGGGGTATGCAGGTTATTTTAATTACTTCTTGCGTCTTCAGAGGCAACAAACAGGCTGCAGACCTTGCACGGCGGTTGCTGCTGTTCTGACAGGACATGGGAAATGATGCCCGGCCACCGAGGCGCATGAGCGGTCGGGAGAGAAAGGATATACGGATGAGAACTAGTGTCCGTCAAGCCACTCAAGTATCTCGAGCATGGCTTGGGCAGTGAGGGCCGCAAAAGAAAAGAAAATGAAGAAAAGAATGAGACGTACTGGTAGCGGAGTGGCGAGGATGGATGGCTGGGCCGCCGCCTTGACGAGCCCTTGTTGTTGGTGAAAAAGCACACAATGTAATCGTCTACGATGATGGCCGCAAGGACCGTTCAAGACGATAGGTAGAAGAGGAAAAAAGGAAAAAAAAAAGCCGGATGCAAGGTTTGAGGGTGAGGGGGTGGAAAAAGCACATCTCCAGTCCACGACCACCGCCATCAGCTGATTTTGCAGATTTCTATAAACAAGGACAAATCGAAAACCTATGCTTCTTATGAATTTATTTAGTGCGTCTAGTATCTAATCGTTGCTACTATTCTCACATCGAGGCTGGGAAAGCAAACGTGGTTGTATGGGAAAATCAATGAGGTCGGGGCCATGTAAGACAGGTGCAGACAGGTTGTTCGGTCACAACCCGGCTTGCACAGAGAGAGACAAAGGTTTACGCCATGTTTTAGCTCGGGTAGGCCGGGGTCCATGATGAGACTAGCGATTCTGTACTTTTTGGGTTAAATTTATACATGCTGATGTAGGTTGGCTAGTTGCTAGGCCAAACGAGAAAGCAATGAAAGGGATACATGTACGTATACTCTTTACGGGGCTTGCAAAACGGGCGTTTATGTCATTACAGGACGATGAGGTTTATTACGAAGAGACCAAAATAGCTTGGTCGGGGAATGGATATTCAGAGGTTGGTCAAGACGAAAGGAAAATAGAGAATCGTCAGGGATGGATGAACCCCATCAGCAGCAGCAGCAAATGGTTGGTGACACGATCAGATGGCCAGATATCGAGGGCCTAGTTAGTCAAACTGGTTCAATCTGTCGTGTTTCAAGACGGGGCCCCTCTGGTTGTTTTTGCGTTGTCTCAGCTGCTGCTTGGCACGACCGGGGGGGTTGTCCCTCTTTTTGAATTTCTTCTTGCAGCCCAAAGGTTTCTCTTTGAGACGAGTGCTGAAAGAAAAAAAAAAAAAAAAACTGCGCGGGTGGTGTCGTGGCCGATATGAAAGGGAGAGGGGAAGGAGATGAGACCAAGCTGAGCAAGAGCCAAGAGCAAGCATCTGGTTTTGAATTCCCGACTTTTGATACTCTCCTGATTTGGTTTGAGCGAGAAAAAAAAAAAGCCGGGCTTGGCAGCCTGGACTACGGATTAGATTTGTTGCCTTTGACATTACCCCAGCTCATCAGCGGCTGGGCTAGCAGGGAATCG
Organism: Beauveria brongniartii; assembly: GCA_030782485.1. Taxonomy (NCBI): domain Eukaryota; kingdom Fungi; phylum Ascomycota; class Sordariomycetes; order Hypocreales; family Cordycipitaceae; genus Beauveria; species Beauveria brongniartii. The sequence continues at coordinate 72,165 of JARJPP010000296.1, forward strand.
CTGTATTTTTAGTGCACTGGCCCCTGTTAGTAAGAAGCGGGTTGCGGGCGGGATTACGAGCTGCCACGGGCTGCCAGACTGCCAAACTGCCAGGAGGGCAGCAATTTGGCGCCCAGACTAGGCCTATTTAAAATGTTACTGCCAGTAGTACTGTTAGGCAGAGGTAAGGATGTTGTTGTATTGTGGAAGTGGGTGCCCGCTAAGGGGTGCCTAGTATAGGTGACAAGTACGGAGTTAGCGTTGGCGAGGTTCTCTTGATGACGCCCTCCCTGACCTGGTAAAAGAATAACTTACCAAGTATCCGTATATCTGCATTTTTTTGTTTAGCTCGGCCGCCAGAAGGTGTCCGTTGGCTGGGAATGATGCCGCCTGCGACAAAACACCCGTTCTGGCACCATGCCATTGAGAGCTGCCAGCAAACGATTAACCTGCCAAAATACCATGATCATAATCTGTACAGTGAGTGGCTGGCATCGTTCTCTCGCCATTATGATTGACGGACCTTGTCTTATGAACAAGGGCGTGGAAGGTCTAGGAACAATCGGGCGTTGTCAAATGCTACTAGGAGGGGTTCGTTGAAAACACACGGCTGGTATGCATCATGCTTTTGCCCACACAAGTCAACTGCTACGCTGGTGATGCACGTCACAGAAGCACCGCTTTGCGTTCAATGCCAGCGGCACAGCATGGCAGAATAACTACGGGATAGGTCGTGAATGCACGTTGTTGATTACTCACGAGCCCAGGCCAGGCAAGGCAACCCTGGCATTTGATGTGTCCACCGCCCCCGGTACTGTCCCATCCCGAGCCGAGCCAGACTATTTACTTGGCCGCCAGCCGCTACTCGTATCAAAACATGGGTCCGCCTCATAAGGCTTACAGTGAGTGGTCCTCGACGCCAGATGGTGTCGAATTGGAGTCCAGAGCCTAAACGTTTGGCATACCGGGGGGTTTTCTCGCTTCATCACAACGTGCACCAAATCGTTCCAAGGCACCACAACCACACCACACCGCACCAACAACGCTCATCTGTCAGGACTTGTCTTGTCTGTTTTCTTCTGCCGGATCAGATGCCTACCTAGCTTCAGCTGTCAAGCCTTTGGTGCCCCATTTCTCTCGTATTCAACGGGTATGACCGTCTGGGCGTGTCGCTTCTCCCCATCCATGCACACGACTCGGCCAATCCCAGCCAGGCTTCCCGTCTCGAGCCCAGTCAATAGACTCAGGCAAGGGCGACACAGTCGTGCCAAAACAGAAAAAAAGTTGCACAGTTAAAAAAAAATAAAAAAATGCCATGAAAACAAACAGGCGCCTACCCACTTTCTCACCCCAAGCGCACACACCCAACGGCTTGTCCAACACGGTAACGCCTGACACGCTCCTCGCACGTCTTTCTCTAACCGCCCATCAGTCCTGTTTCCACCCTTCCACTTCCATTCTTCTCTCCCGACTCGCTCCAAACGACTGGTTCTCAGTGTTTCTGCATCAAACAGCTCCAGACTTTTGTTTTATTCTTCTTCCCTTTATTTTTCTCGAATCACAATCCAAATCGAGCACAACCCTGCCGCCCGTTTGGATACATCACGCCGTCCATCCTCCACTCAAGCCTTGCAGGCGGGTCTCACCAGCCTTCGGCTTCCTGCCATCCATTATTCTAGTTTGTCAATAATATTTCTTTGTGTCTCTGCGTCTGACATTTCTTTTCGGCTTCTATTATAAGGGGCTTGCTTTCTGCTGTTTCTCTGCATTCTGTTGTTCTTTTTCGGTTTGAATTGTGTGTTTGCTTGTCCATATTTCTCTTCTCTTCATACTATCGTGCTTGGCCTCTTGTGCTTGGCTTGCCGCTGGTGCTCCCCCCCCCCCCCCCTGCTTCAGCTGGCGACTATTACACCATTGCTCAAGTCGTGCCTGTCGCGTTGTGGCACTCGATTTTCTTTGACCCGGTCTATACATATTACTCACGTCCTAAGCCATCTTTTCTGCTTTGCTCCCTCGTTCAATTGGAGTCTGCATGTGCAGTGTTGAATCCTCCTGCATATCGAGGCGAGCTGCCTACATACACTGTCTGCAACACCTTCGCTCGCGCCGCGCACGTCGTCTCTTGTCGCAAAAATGAAGTTGACCACCGTTCTATCGCTGCTGGGCTCGGTTTCCGCCGCCGTCATGCAGCCCAAGGATCTCGATGTTCAGGACACCAGTACGTCTGCCTCGACACCACCATCGCCAACTTAGACTAACACATGCGCCAACAGGGTCTATCCGCAACGTCGCCGCCACTATTGCCCACGGCACAATGTCCTACTACCAGGGCAACACCACCTCCGAGCCCAGAGGCATTGGCAATGTCAACCGTCCTTACTACTGGTGGGTTGCTGGTGCTCTCTGGGGCATGATGATTGACTATTATCATGTCACCAAAGACCCCAGCTACAACCAGGTCGTCCTCGATGCTCTCCTGGCCAAGACCAACCTCGGCCCCGAAAACAACTATCTACCCCCCGAGCACGCCGACGAAGAGGGCAACGATGATCTCTTCTTCTGGGGTAACGCTGTCCTGTCCGCTGCCGAAAACAACTTTCCCCAGCCTAAAAAGGATCTACCGTCGTGGCTCGACATTAGCAAAAACGTTTTCAAATGGCTCGAGTCCAAGTGGGACACCAAACATTGCGACGGCGGCGTCTTTTGGCAAATTCTTGAAAGCAATCCCAACGGCCTCAACTACAAAAACTCCATCAGCAATGGCGGCTTCTTCCAGCTCGCAGCCCGTCTCGCCCGCGCCACCAACGACGATCAATACATTCAGTGGGCAGAAAAGATTTGGAACTGGTCTTGGGACAAGCACCTGATTGACCACGACCTTTATCGCATCTCTGACGGCGTCGACATTCGCGATCAGTGCACAAAGCCCAATCCAGCTTCCTACACGTATCTGAGTGGTATATACCTGTATGGGGCTGCTGTCATGGCCAACCATACTGGCAAGTCCGAATGGTCTGATCGTGCCGAGAAGCTTCTCAGTGGCTCTAGCTGGTTCTTCTTCAGCGAAGGCGATAGCAAAAACGTCATGTATGAGGGTGCCTGCGAGCCCATCGACTCTTGCTTCAAAGGCAATGCCGACATGAGCACCTTCAAGGGCTACCTCGCCGACCTGATGTGGAAAAGTGCCGTTATGCAGCCTTCGCTCCATTCCAAGGTTGCCGAATGGCTCATCCCCACAGCCAAGGCCGCTGCTCAATCTTGTCAAGGCGGCGAGTCCAACACGGAATGCGGCATGAAGTGGTCCACCGGCGGCTACGATAACCAGACGAACCTGGGCCCCCAGATGAACGCTCTTGGTGCCGTCCAGGGCCTCCTCATCGATTCGGCTGCTCCTCCCATGCAGGCGAGCGGCATTGTCCGAAACTACAACGCCACCTTTGAAGCCGTTGATCCCAACCGAACGGATTCAAGTGCGACCCCGACGGAAAATAGTACGTCCAAAACGCCCACTTCTACAAAGACCGAAACCCCTACACCAGCCACATCCTCCACATCATCTACATCGTCCACATCATCCCCGACAGTCACGTCTAAAACTTCCGTCCCTACTCCAATGCCAATCACCACTTTGTCTGCGCCTGAGTCAACCAGTTCATCAACTTCAAAGACTCCCAGTACTTCGAGTTTTGGCTCCAACCCTTCCAGCTCTGGGAGTTTTAGCTCCGAGTCATCAACCTCTGTCATTACACAAATCACTACACCTACCCCAGCTGAGACGCCGAGATCAATCAAGACTAGCGAGACTGTGACCACTGGAGATAGTGAGTTGCCAACGACGCTATCTTGCCCGTCTTGCACCGTCTCGGAGTCTTCTACTGCCACCGACATCACCATCACTCTCGACCCTTCGTCTACCCCTAAGCCATCTTCCAAGCCCTCTTCCTCCGTCGCGCCTATTATTACATCCACTTCTGGGTCTTTGTCATCATTCTTCGCCCCCTCGCCTCCGTCACAACACTCCATCACCACCTTGCTTTCCATGCCCAATCAATCCTATCCCGGAACGGGATTGCCTTCTTCTGGTCTAACACATAGTATAGCTACGGTGCCATCTCCTACCGACGAGTCTGCTGCCACCACAAGTTTTGCCAATCATATCTCCATTGCTGTGGCTGTCGCCTTGAGCTCGGTCCTGGTGAACTGGTTGGCATGAACGCCTCCGTCTTGTGGGCGTAGTACCAATAGTTTTGGATTTCTTTTTCATGAGTTATGAATTTTTTTGGGGGCGCATGGTTGGCTTTTGTTTTACTCCATGGTTCTGTTTTTGTTCAGGGCTCTTGTTTTATTTCATTTTTGGTGGAGTTTCGTGTATCATTGCCATCATTATTTGGCAGCATTAGACGGCCAATACACGTGGCAAGCCTCACTGCTGCAGGCGACTCTTGAATAGACATAACAAAAAGCATGCGAAAAGCAGGATTACCCTGGCATAAATTGCTAGCAATAAATTTTAAATATATTTACATTTGATGTATCAAAGTTCTATAGTGAGTGCGCTTCCATGTGCCGTATCCTATCATATATGGTCGTCTTTGATCATTGGCCTCTAATTCTCGCCAAGACGTCTTTCAATGAAGACAGAAAACGAGTCACTTCTTCTTCTGTGCCGACAGTAATACGCAAACAACCCAGACAGCCGTGCTCCTTGCCACGAAAGCGTACGACGACGCCCTCATTCTCGGCAAGAACCGAGTAGACCTTGTGCGCCACGTCATTGTCCGGCTCGCCCGCGGCGTTGAGCATCTCGTACAACAAAAAGTTGCTCTCGGTGCCGCCACGCAGCCTGCCGACGCCCGGCACGGCGGGCAGCTCGCGCACGAGCCTCTCTCGCTGCGCGACGATGCGGGCGCGGTTGGCGCGCATGACGGCGAGACCGTCGGGGCCGAGGGCGGCCGAGGCGAGGGCGCTGGTCGGGCTAGAGATGTTGTAGGGCGCCTTGAGGCTGTTGAGGACGCGGGCGACGTCGGGGCTGGCAAAGGCGGCGCCAAGGCGGATGCCGGCCATGCCAAACGCCTTGGACAGGGTCTGCATGACGACGAGATTGGGGTGCTCGGTGACGAGCTCGGCGAGGGAGGTGTCGTCGGGCGCAAAGTCGACGTAGGCCTCGTCCACGACGACGACGCCGTTCCAGGTCGGGTGTGCGAGAATGGCTTCAATGTCGGCTTTGCGGAGGAGCGCGCCGGTCGGGTTGCCGGGCGAGCAAAAGTACGCGAGCTTGATGGTGTCGCTGCTGCTGTCGGGTGCGGAAAGGGCGGCGACGACGGCGGCGACGTCGAGGGCAAAGGACGGTGCGGGGAGAAGCGGGACCTTGACAAGGGCGACGTCGTTGACTTGGGCCGAGACGGCGTACATACCGTAGGTGGGCGGGCAGACGAGGATGCGGTCGCGGCCGGGCACGCAGAAGCAGCGGAGGAGCGCGTCAATGGCCTCGTCGGAGCCGACGCCGACAAAGAGGTGGTCTGGGGTGAGGGTCGAGGGCGTGTGGGCGTGGGTGTTGCGAAGGGTGCAGAGGAGCTGCTTGAGGGAGCGCTGGTGAGGGTCGGGGTAGCGGTGGAGGCCGAGCCAGTCGATATCGACGGAGGAGGACGCGGCGGAGGGGGTGAGGGAGGGGCCAAAGGCGTTTTCGTTGGCGTCGAGGAGGATGTTGGTGCCGTCGTCCTTGTAGTCGCTGAAGAGAAGGGGGGTAAGGTGTCAGCGGTGCGGGAAGAAGTGCGGTACAGGGAAGAGGGGAAGTTTGACGTACTCTCTGGCGCAGCGGTACGGCTCCAAGGCGAGAATGTTGGGTCGCGCGCAGGTCGCGAGGTTAAAGGCCGGCATGGTGAGGGTGATGGTGATGGTGATGATGGAGGGGGAGGGAGGGGCACGCAAGCCGATTTTCTTTTTTTTTTTTTTTTTTTTGGTATATCTCGCAAGCACTCGACGTCAATTGGCCTTGCAATGTGCCGAATCTCAGAAAAGAATAAGCGAGTGACACGAGACTAGGACTATCTTTGTAGTCAAAAGGTCGTGTTTGTGAGTGAAATGACTCTTGGCCAACGACTGCTGTACATTAAAAAAAGTGTGGATGGTTTTGGCGGCGCCGAACCCGGAGGAGCTTTGTCACCGCGGGGCGTTCCTGATGCACCAGTGGGGCCGGAGCTGGAGAGTCACAGCTCAGGCGGGCGAGCAGCAGTATTAATTATCAAATATGACGTTCTGTATTTAACGTTGCAAAATAATAAATAGTTTCGAAAATCTAGATTCAATACTACGCTAGCTCTAAAAAAAAAAAGACAGGATATCCAACATAAACGCCTACACCCAAAATGGTGAAAATGAGCGGCACAGTAACAAGCCAATGTCTCGCCACTCATAAATGAAAACCAAGCAGGAACACGCATCGCTTCTTCAAAATCTGCCCACGCATCACAATCCGCCAAGCCACGAGCGCGGCGCCCATGCAACCGGCAATCAGAGGAATGAGCTGCCCGACCGAGTCCAGGTCCGCGCGGCCAACCTTTTGCACGCCATTGACGCGAATCAGGTACTCGACCGTCATGGCCGACAGCACCAGCAGGCCCGCCGACAGCGCCAGCAGCGCGAGCTCGATGCGCGGCCGTCCCTTGTTGCCGTGCGCGTTGGCGGCGAGGCCGCGCCCGAAGCCCGGCCGGAAGCGCGTCACGAGCAGGTAAACCCAATAGGCGACGAGCGCGACGCAGACGACGAGCCCCAGCACGGACAGGACCTTGCCGAGGACGCGGAACCAGCCGTCAAACGAGGTTCGGCCGAAAAAGGCCACCTCGGAAGCGCAAGGCGCAATGGTGGGCGCGGGCGCGGGCGCGGACGCGGACCATGCCCCGTCGGCACCCCCGTCCCGGCGCCGGCGCATGACGTCGATGCCGGCGAACCAGAACCAGCAGCCGTAGGCGGACAGGGCCGTGTAAAAGAAGAGCCTGGCGACGCCGGAGATGGACCGCAGGTGGCCGACGCCGTCGCCGGTGACGCTTGAGAGGGAGCCGCAGAGCAAGAACTGCGTAATGACGGCGGCGGACGGGTGCAGGCCGCTGGTGCTGGTGCTGGTGGCGCCGGCGCTCTCGGTGCAGAGGCCGATGAAGACGGCGAGCTGGATGATGAGGTTGGTGGTGCGCAGGCCGGCCTCGCTGCGCGGCTCAAAGACGGTCGAGAGCAGCGTGGCCACCCACTGCGCGTAGAGGCCGACGCGCACGCCTACGCCGTAGAGGTCAGAGTTGCCGTCGTAGCCGCAGCTGTCTTGGCGTATCGCGAGCATTGTCGTGAGCTCTCCCCCCTCTTTCCCCGGGTCGCCTGATCTGGAGATGGTATGGGGGGGTTGGTGGGACGGCGGACGCAACGTTGGGTGGCTGTAATGTTGGTGCAATTGCGGGCAGGACTTTTTGTTTTAATGCTCCAAGAAACGCCCGGTATTACAATTGCGGGAAGAAACAAGATATTAGAGATGGTAGACAAAGAGATGGTAGACAAAGTCGAGGGTTGCTGCTCCTTCTGTTGGCACAGATGGGAGCCATTTGATATTTCATCGGCGGCAGCCCCATGTGCCAATTGACAATTATTATGCGTATTTCAGCCTCGCCAGGCTAATCGCTCTCAGCTTCGCTTTACCCGTAGGGGGGTGGAGCGGCACGTCCCGCCCTGCCTGCCACAATGGCAATGGGCGGTTACAGCTTTCCCTGTGGCGTACAATAGTTTGCTTAGCGTCCCAATGCCAGACCCAATTGCGATAACTACTTCGTATGTGGTGAGAGGGGATCCAAGGTCGTGCCGTGTTGCTTGCGGGACCGCGATCGAAGCTCGGGATGTGGGCTGTAGTTACATGGCAAAGGGGCAGAAATCAAGGGTCTCGTGGTCTCAGCCTTGAAGATAAGATTGAGTGCTGCATTGGGACTAACTTCTGGTCAGCCTGGGAGTCAGCCAAGAAGAGCCATGTTGCCTTTTACAGGGGGGGGGTTCCCTTAAGCTGCGCCATTGACATCTCGCGTGCTGGTCTCAGCCGCACTTCTCCTTCAGGTCGCCTAAAAGCTTGTTCTTCTCGTCATCTTGCCAAACCCCCGGAACTTGGCCGTCGTTGTGTTAATGTGCTAAAATGAAGCTCGTCGCCAATATCATGCGGAAGGCATATGCTCACCAATACTAAAAGATAACACTTCTTTGACCCCCTCCAGCGTCACAGTGGTCACATTATACAAGCTTCATCGTTTCTACTCTTCTGCGTCCCCTGCCTCTCCTACCAGAATCGCATTCCATATCGCCTCTCCAGGTTGCCGAGCGCGGATTCCCCATCACTTTCAGCCATGTTGAACAGCACGCTCACAACCCTCGTAGAACGCGCCGAGTTCTCGTGCCCGGTCGAGGGCCAGCCCGACCTGTACGGCCTGGGCATCCGCATCGGCATCTACATCCAGATGCTGGCGGTGCAAATCTCGGGCTTGCTGAGCATGGTGCTGCGCCAGGACGACTACCTCGGCGAGAGCGTCGTCCTCTTCATCCTCGCCGTCAGCAGCGTCCTCATCAAGCTCATTGTCCACAAGCAGATTCTCGCCGTTGAGGCCGCGCCCATGGTTGCGCTGCTGCTGGCGCAGGTCAGCGCGTGTCGCGCCGTGAGCCGGATGGGCTTTGTGGTGGGCATCATCTTTGCAGTCGAGTTTTGCGGGCTTTCTTCGCTATTTGTCTGGTTTTGGTGGCACGGCATGGATGTTCTCGGGCGCTCGCCCTGCGCCGACGACAAGGCCTTCTTCTTTGCCAAGGTGAGCCTCTGGGGGTGGTTTCGAACAATGAACAAGGTCTTTGCAATTATTACGGCAATTGCCGCGGGAATGATGGCCATTATGTATATTTTCGGTGAGATCTCTCATAAGTTCCACAACCTTTTGGCTTCAAACCGCTAATAGTTCCAGGATACACTGTGGTTTCTGTGCAGTGTCTTTTCTACTGGTACCAGCGACTGCGCGGCCGGGTTGGGCCCTTGGAACAGAACAATGGTGATCAGAACAGCGACATGAACGATAGTGACTGGAAAGTCGACTTACAGAGCGCATGTGAGATTTCCATCAACATAGGTGTCATTGCCTTTGTCGAAATGACTCTCAAATGGAACAACATCACAAATGTTCACTCACTCCGGGGTCCGGGCCAGTTCATGCCGCTCATGATTTCCTTGGCGCAGCTTGTCGCAATCATCTACCAGGGAGTGTCTCGCGTTGCTCACATGGCGGCGACAGAAGATGAGCCACCCATGTACGGTAAGTCTTCTCCGTTCCATTCCCGGCTCGTAGATGATCGTTGCGAGCGTATGCTAAACATGCTGTAGGTGACGGTGACGATACAGACTGCACACACGAAAACAAATCGTTGCTACCAAGGCACCTGGGAAATCATGATGGAGCCGGTCAGAATGATGTCGAGCTTAAATAGATCATCATATTTGCCAAGCAAAGCTGCGGATGGCGAATTTAACTCGCGTCCAGCGACTATGGATTACTGCATTCTGTTGAATAGAATAATGGGGCCAAATATATTTTTTGCCCTCGATTATATCATCTCTGGTCACCATCCCGAGCTCAGACGCGCTCAGTCGCCGCTCGGGGAGTCTAGCCGTGCTTTCTTGGTGGTACCAAACTAGGGCCCAAGCGAGTACGATGAGCTGGCTATGATGCAACCCTCCGGCTGACTCGTAAAAAATGCATTCGTTTCTATTTTGTCATAAATGTACATCCGTGCATAATATTGAATGAAGCCTGTACATGTCTTTGCTCCGTGGGATTTTGTTATGCCTTGAGTGCTTCGACTTTTGAGCACAGCTGGTCTTTGTCCGGTCAAATTCACCTGGCTACACTCTTTTCGGCAACTTATATTCCATCTATTCTTTCCGACATGGTCAGCGCTTCGAGGTTGATGGCGTTGAGTGCGTCCATCCATGTGGCGCTTGGCTCGGGCATTTGGAACATCGATAACCTTGTCACTTTTGGGGACAGCTATACGGATGAATCGAGGGCTATTTATCTAGCCGAGTACGGCCATGTGCCGCCTGCGGGCCTACTCATGCCACCGAATAACAGGACAGCGGATGGTGGCATAGCCTGGGGCAGAATGGTGGCGAACATGACGGGTGCTAGGTATTACAACTATGCAGTGGCCGGCTCTACCTGCTCGGAAAAGGTCGCAACACAACCAGCACGTAGTATACCTGGCCAGGTACCGACTGTCCTCGAGTATGAGATTCCTGCATTCGAAGCAGATTTGGCCGTTGCATCGTTCTATCCCAATCGGCAACCAAACAACACAGTGTACGCCATGTGGATTGGCACCAATGATCTAGGCATAGAAGGCTTCCTTCAGGATCGCAACAGACCTGGGACTGTTCTCAATGACGTTGTTGGTTGCGTGTGGGAATCCTTTGATCGCGTTTACAAGACCGGGGGTCGTCGATTCGTTGTCATGAAAGCTGTACCACTGGAAAAAACGCCGACGTACGCAAGCTTTGACAATCGAGGTGCAAGAGATAACCCGGTCTGGCCGACAAAGTCTCAATACAATACGACAGAGTATCAGCACAAGATGTTCCAGTATAGTCAAGCAGTGAATGAGCTGTTTGACTACACGACGCCATTTCATCTCTTGCTGAAACGTCGTTGGCCGGGAGCCAGCGTCACCGTCTTTGACACTCATTCGATTTTCAACGACATCCACGACAATCCCGGTCAATATCTTTCACCGCCGCAGAACGTCGTGTCTTCATTCAAGACCTGTGATGCCACTGGCAAATGCGAAAGTTCCACTTGGCCCAGATCAAGCTTTCTCTGGTATGTTTGGAAGTAGTACTGCTAAATTGAGGGCAACTTAACTCACACTCTTTGCCTCGAATCAGGTACGACATGCTGCATCCATCTGAACGAACTATGGGGGTTGTTGCCGAGGAATTTGTGTCAGCAATCAAGGGATCTTCGAAATACGCTACTACCTATAGATCGCCGTGATTAAATAGACTGCTGAGTGTACCTACGTAGAGTTTCATGGGCCTGGTGACAAGGTCGGTAACGGAAGCACACAGAGACCCAAAGATGCGGCGACTTTTCACCAGTGGGGCAAGCACAATTGCGTCGAGTCGCCGCTGCACTCGTCTCATTAGTAACTGGCTACCCAATAAAGCCTCACATTCATGGTCTCTAATTATTTCAACCTCTTCTTGACAGTTCTCTCAGTGCCTCTCTCAGGAATACAGTCTTGTCCTTGGCGCTGAGGACGATGCCGTTGCCGAGGTCAAGGGTAAGGGGCACAGGAGCTGAGCAGCCCGCGACACTGGCGGCGGCAGGCGGCGGTAAAACCCTTCTCCGAGTTCCGGTCCTGCCAACGCCAGCCAGACCTCTGCTCTCTCAACACACCACCACCAGCCGACCATCGATACAAGGGCGGCGGGCGCATTGCCGAGAATAAATCCTGCAGCCATCTCCGGACCTCGCAACCTTTTGGATGCCTTCTTTTTGTCGTCGATAGCAGTGCGACGATTATTCTCGTAATCCGGCCGACACTGACGCGCGCCCGGCGCAAAACTTCCATCCCCCCATTTATTCAGTCCTCCGTCCGTCCACCGCGCCGCCTCGACGCTCTCTACCAACACGAACATCTTGCCGCATCCAACCCCAGCCTCGCGGCAAGTCAAGTAGACCATACGTCTGGTCCGAAAAACTTCCCCAAAAACCATCGAGTTTGCAGTTTCTACTTTGGCACTCGGTCAATTGCTCGCCTTGCGCCAATTGCAGTCACGACGCGTCACAGCCTTGGGCAGTGATCGACGTCACCTTCACTCGGTTTTTTTTTTTTTTTGTCGCGCTCGATAAATCTTTTTCGCCCTCTATTCGACGCGACGCTGCACTCCAGCGCCAGGACTCGCCATGTTCCAAGGACAATTTGGCTATGGCAATGCTGGGCCCCAGTTCAACAACCAGCAGGCAGGGGCCCAGCCTAACCAGCAGCAACAGCAGCAGATGATGTTTAATCCGCAACAATTCGCTGGAATGGCGCCTCAGCCCGGCTTTAATCCCGCTGCGAATCCCCAGATGATGGCAGGTGCCTCGCAAGGCATGATGCAGAACCCTGCCATGCCTAATATGGCTGCCAATGGACAAAGTGAGTTTCTATCCTGTCTGTGCTGACGTTGCGCATATGTATTCTAATGTGTCTCTCTTATGAGTAGTGCCCGGGTTTCAGCAACAATTCGCTCCCCAGTATGGGCAAGTTCCGCAGAATTTCCCGCAACAGCAATACATGATGGCTGGCATGCAGGGCTTCCCCATGAATCAGCAAGGAATGACGCCGCAGCAAGCTCAGCAAATAATGCAGCAACGCCTGCAGCAACAACAACATCTTCAGCAACAACAAGCACAGCAGCAGGCGCAGCAGCAGGCGCAGCAGCAGCAAGCGCAGCATCAAGCACAACATCAAGCGCAGCATCAGGCACAACATCAGGCGCAGCATCAAGCGCAGCTGCAACAGCAGCCACAACAACACCATCAGCAGCAGCAGCAGCACCAGCAACAAGCTCAGCACCAGCACCCTCAACACCAACAGCTTCAACAACACCAAAATCCTCAGGCGCAGCAGCATGTCCAACACCAGCAGCTCCAACAGCATCACAATCAGCAAATACAGCCACAGCACTCGCAACAAAACAACATGAGCCAGGTCGGAACCCCGCAAAGACCCCCAAGTGCCGTGCAGAATAGCCCTGCTGGACAGATGCCCGGACAGCCTCAATTCTCCCCCCACCAACTGCCTCAGGGAACTCCACAGCAGGGTGGCCAGATGCAGCAACATGCTCAACAGCATCAGCAACAAATGCAGCAGCCTGGAGCCATTATTACTCCTCAGACACCGACATTTCCCAGCAATCAAGGGCCCAACGCAGGCGTAGCATCCAACGCCCCTCCTTTAAGCCCAGCCTCGGAATCGCGTGAAAAAGAGCGGTTTGCGCTGCTGCTCGATATCAACCACGAGCTGCTGTACGAAGTCATTCTTCTGCAAAATACACAAACGGAGCTCAAAAAGGAAGCAGCGGCTGCAAATGGCAACATAGGGGAGAGGAAGCCAACCGAGGAGGAGGCCCTATTCCAACAAGACTATGTGCAGTAAGTGAAGTCGATTGTGCAAGCAAGGCTATTGCCTGGATCAAACTAATCAGTCCCTACTACAGCTGTATGCGCCGCCTACAAGCGAACCTCTCGTACATGGCCGCACAGGCCGATCGCAAAACGGAAACCAAGGGGCCGCCCTATCCCACCTTTATGACTGCGCCGCCTCTGAATCTGTCTCTCCGCCCTCGAGCTCAGCCAATGGTTCCCGACGGATCTGATGCCAAAATTGACCCTGCGGCTGATCGAGAAGAAAGAGACAAAGCGATCAAAGACCTGTATCGCCGTTTGCAAGCAGCCTACCCGGGTGTCGACTTTAAGAAAGAGTCCGCGGCTCGCTTACAACACGGTCAGAAACCTGGCAACTCTGCCGGTTTCCAAGGCAGTCCAATCTCGCAGAAGACGCCGCAGATACCGAATGCACCGCCGCCACAGGTGAGCCAGCTGGGGTGATGGCGACAAGACACAAATATACGGAAAAGACAGAGGGCGTGGGGCATTTCTCTCTTCCTTGCGATGAGCAAGAGATGTTGTAAAAAGGGAAACCCTGTGTATCAGATAGCTCTGTATGAGTTAGCATGCGGTGTTTTTGGCCTTGTTTCTTGGATTCAAAACGGCGTCAAGGCGGGTTGGGAGCTTCATGAATTGGAATGGGTATCGGGCCTGAAAAATTATTCAGTGAAAAGGGAAGGAGGGGTTGAGACTTGGAGGGCATGCGGGAGGAGATGTTGCAAATATCAGCGTTCTTGTACACAAATAAATATTTACTGTATTGTTTCAGCTTTGCCAGTCGACTCTTTCTGCGTGGCATGGAGCAACTCTTGATTCTGTAAAATTCTACCAAACTCGATAAATACAAGAATGCAGCTCCTGATGATGTCCTGGGCATGGCGTGATGTTGGTGCCATCTACGTATGGAAGCAACTATTTGGGCTCTCTCGACCCACCTTGACGAGAAGTGGTCATGTCATGCATCGCGGGGGGCGGCAAGTGATTATCTCTTTCACAGCTAACTATCGAACTTGCAGTAGAACTGACCCGGAATATAAATTCCCCATGTCCATCATCACACAGCCATATAATTAGACTTGTGAAACCCTGCGATCACATCTCAGCTGCGTCTACATATATGCTCCGATCCTTGAAGCGCGCCTTTTCCATCTCTACCAGAATGGCGCTTCACCCTCCGCAAGGTGACAAGCTCATCTGTATGCCTCCTCCACACATTTCCAACCCCCCCCCTTGCCACCATGAACGCTGACATCAGGACAAAAAGTCGCCCCCGGAGGCTCCAGCACCCAGGGCACGCAAGCCGCGCAGTTCACCCTAGGCACGCTCTCACGCAGCGACCTCGACAGCGCCTCTCCGATTCCGCAATTCCACAAGTGGTTCTCCGAGGCGCAGGACGCGATCCACGCCGAGGCCCAGGGCGCGTCGTGGGGCGCAGCGGCGGCGGCGGCGGAAACGTGCACGCTGTCGACGGCGGAGCTGCCGTCGGGCCGCGTGTCGTCGCGGCTGGTGTACCTCAAGGAGCTCGACGCGCGAGGCGGGTTTGTCATTTACTCTAACCTGAGCACGTCGCGCAAGGCGGCGGACCTCGCGACCAACCCGCACGCGGCGCTGTGCTTTTACTGGTCGCCGCTGCAGCGGCAGGTGCGCGTCGAGGGCGTGGCGGCGCGGCTGTCGGCCGAGGAGAGCCAGGTGTACTTTGACACGCGCGCGCGGGGCAGCCGCATCGGTGCGTGGTCGAGCCGGCAGAGCGCCGTGCTGGAGCCGGCGGCGGCGCAGGATGGAAGTGGTGGTGATGTTGATGACGGGCGAGCCCAGCTGGAGGGCTGGGTGGCGGAGACGGAGAAGCGGTTCGAGGGGCAAGACAAGATTCCGGTGCCGGATTTCTGGGGCGGACTGCGTATTGTGCCTACAAGGGTTGAGTTTTGGCAAGGTCGTGACAGCAGACTGCATGATCGCTTCGTGTATGAGCGAGAGAATGAAAACGCAGAGTGGGTGTTGAGTAGGCTGAGCCCTTGATTTGCGCCAATAAGCTTTGGGAGCAACAAGACTCCGCGTCAAAGTAATCATTATGAGATTGCGATAATGGGATACGTTCATGTGCTAAAGCCAGTAATTAGATTATTCCCCCTAAAGACCAGTCGAATCTTTGCACCGAGATTAACAAGTGCATCAAGCTACCTCAAAAAGATCAAAATACACATCGCAACATTTGCGAACCAAACTCTCATGGTGCCGAAAGAGAGGACGAGACTCATCGGCGGGTATTATTAAGCAGATACAAACAAACAAAAGTCCAAACACCTGCAACATTACTCAAAACGCCATGCAAAAAAGAAAATAATCAAGGCCAAAACAAAACAGTGCGGTGAGCTGCTGCCCCTCGCAGGATATCAAAGGGCTCAAAGAGCCGTAGCCCAGCCGGCACCTAGGCCGACAGATGCACTTCTCATACTACTAGCGGGCAGCATCGTTTTTGAGCGAGAGTGTCCCGCGACAAAGTTGCTCGTGTCGTGGCCATTGTCCAAGTCGTCGTCACCAGCAGCGAATAACAACACGTCACCGCCGCCGTCGCTGTGTGGTGGAGATGGTTCGGCCGCGTCCCAATGGCAGTAGTCCTGGCCGGCGAGCTGCATATCGACCATGGCGTCTGCCAGACAGTCGACATCGCAGAGGGGCATGATGCGGTAGTTGAGGTTTTCCATGATGGAGCGCTCCGTAGCATTCAGCTGCTCCGAGGACCACAAGCCACGGCCCCAAGCGCTGCAGTAGGACTGGGCCGCCTGCTCCGAATCCTCGGTGAACTTGTGTGCTATGACGAGCGCGGCGAGGATGATGATTTCGGGCTGTACAGAGTCGATATGGAGCTGCTGCTGCTGCTGGGACGACGACTGCCGATGACTCGGCTGCGGCGTGACGACGGGCATGCTGTGTCGCTTCGCGTGCGTCTTGTTCGTTTCGGGTGTTGCCGCTGGCTCGCTGATGCTAGCAGGACGCAGAGGGCATGTAAGGCGCCATTTACGACCGAATTTCGAGTCGAGACGGTCAAGCACACAGACTGCTAGTGCAATCGTTTCGAGGGGCAGAGAAGCTCTGCCCAGCATAGACTGGACTAGATGGACTGATGTCGAAGCGAGGGATGCGGACGAGGGAATCAGGTTGACGAGATGGATTGCCGGTCCTGTAGAACAATACTGCCGTGTTAGTATGCACCACTTATAGCGCGCGCTTGGAACACGGAATGGGTTTGGGGTCTTGCCTCGATAGACGGCAGGCAACACCTCGCCATCATCATTGGTATAGCTCGCCGTGGTGCTGCGAGGCTGCTGCCTCGCCGTTGGAGGCGGTGTGGGAAGATGTGATAGCGGCCGATAGGTAAAGTAGCTGTTGGCGCTGTCCTCGACTGCGACGCCGCCCTTGGACTTGCGCATAGTGGCCGGGGGATATCGGGGGGGTTTCGACTTTTTTTTATTCGACAATCGCAACAGCTCCTCTTCCAATCTGATACTGCGAAACCGCGAAGCCTGCGCTCATTTTTTTTTTCTTTTTGCTCTCCTGCAGCGTTCGATGCTGGACACACAGAAGTGCAGCGGGGAGGGGGGGGGGGGAAGGGTAGGTGAGCACGAGATGCCCCAAGCCACGAAAGTCGGGGGCGAGTTTTGTTTGTCGAGCTTTTTCGTTTGGAACGAGCGGGAAAAGCGGCCAGTTTAATAAAGAGTAAAACTGTCAAAGGAGCAAGAATGAAAGAAGAGAAGATGGATACGGCGGCGGAAGAAAGATGCAGGTATGTATGTATGTATGTATGTATGTATGTATGTATGTATGTATGTAGGTAGTACGCTCGGGACAGGGGACCAAGAAGGGGAACATGTATCTACAAATCAGTCCAGGCGGTGGACAAGCGGAGGATTCGGACCCTGGGCCATCAGAGCTGGTCAATCAGCATCAGGGGGGAGAGGGGCCAAGATGGTGCCCAAATAAATAATGGGTTGTACAAAGTACGCGGCAGTGCTGTGTATCCCGTATTCACGGCTGGAGCCGTATTCGAGGCAAACCTGCCTAATAATAACTGGCAAAGGGCAAAAGAAAAGGGGATAATAATGAGAGCGACTGGGCAGCGGCGGTGGATCGGTAAGGGGGGGGGATCCTGCGGAAGAAATCTGGGTGGCGGAGTCTTGGGCCCTTGTCGACCAAAAAAAAAGTCAGGGGGGGCTTCTTTTCCTTTCTGCTATGTATTTCTATTAACAGGTCGTAGAGGCTTAATTATCTGTTCTTGGTGATGATTTTCCCCCGAGGGCTCGCAACAAATGACGTACAGCCTTTTCACAGCCAGGCCCAGCCCTGTGCCTGAAACTTTATTCTGTGAGAGTAGCCGCGTGCCAAGCTTGGGCTAGGGTTCGTATTAATTAAAGGTACAGATTACGGAGTACAGATTACTACCCATCTGTACGGATTACAGATTACAGCAAAGCCATGCGTTCGTCACCCCCAGCTGCCGTCTTATTATTCTTGCGCTATCCTTGCTCCTCTTGGGGTACCCAGGTCCGTTTTTCAGGCCATGTCTTGAAAATGAGCCAAGCTGTGGGTTTTAAGCCTCTCAAACAATGCGCGCCAAGATGTGAGCTCTCACATATTCATTTCTTTACATACCAGCTGTGTGTTGATCTCGGCTGTGAGAATATAACCCTTTCTCAATCACAACCGAGACCCTGCCAACTGCACGCATATCCGTACTGGACCTTGGCGTGCGAGGCTACCGAGTGCAACACATTTGCAATGCTCATCTGCACAGTACTAATCTCCGAGACTGGCTTTACCATGCATGCAGTAACTATATTGCATGACAATAAGATGGCGATGACGAGTGCGATATAATTAGTAAATTAATCTTCTCAATATAGTCATCGACCCGCTGCGGTACGGATACCTACCTAAATTTATGTACCAAGGAAAGGGATCGAGTCAGCAGGAATCGATCTCCAGCTGCATATCCACGTATTCCCGTTCCCTGTGCCAATAAAGTCATATGCATTCTTAGCAGCCCTTGTTCGGGTGACAGACCAAAGTGAATGCGCAAAAGAAAAGGAACTTGTTGTGACCGCTAGGGGTATCAAAAGTACTTTCTTGCGTACAGTTCGCTTTGAGCATGGACGATTGGCACTTCTGGGATGAGATTGGCGCTCAAGGTCAAGGAACCTCCGTCGTTCAAAGGGTAGAATTCAAGACAATAACCCCAATTACCTTGCAAGCGAGAAAAGGTTTGGAAAATCCAGATTTTCATTAAAGAGCTAAGCAGAATACATTAAGAGCGAACATGACTAGAACCCAAATGCCCGCCGTGGTACGCGGCTCACCACCGAAATAGTGATCACCTCATCCTGGTAGCAGCGATTACGGAAACCGATTAACCAATAAGGGTAGTGGAAACTGGTTTCATTGTCAGCGTTGAAAAATCTCTCATCTAAAAAAAAAAAAAGGAAAAAAAGGAAAAAAAAAAAAAATTATTCACGTACCCTTCTTGGCAATGGACTCAATCTCGGGGATCGAGGAGGAGCTGACGAATTGGCGCAGATCAACACCGCCGATGCCGTTGACAAGGCCGAGGTTGAGACCACCAAGGGCCAGGCTTCCCAGGTCAAAGCCGTTGAGAGCACCGGTTCCAGCAATGGCCAGGAGAGTCTGGAGCTGCTGGAACTGGAGAAGAGAGTTGAGGTCGAAGCTGTTGACGTTGAAGACATCCTGGAAGAGCAGCAGGTTGAGGTTGTTGTTGATGCCCAGCTGCTGGAAGAGCTGCAGGTCCAGCGAGTTGACGTTGAGAAGGTAGTTGAAGTCGGTTTGCTTGAAGACGAGGTTGTTGAGCTGACCAAAGTCAAAGGAGCTGCGCGCCTCGAGGGCAGCAGCCTCGGCGGCAGGGGCAGGAGCCGCAGTGGCGACGGCGCCAAGGGCAGCAGCAATGAGGGTGGAGAACTTCATCTTGTAAGATTGGAAAAAAGAAGGTTGTTGGTTATAAAGGTTTGTAAAAAGGCCAAGGAGTGTAGGAGAAACTAATGGAGCACAGCCCGCAAGTTCAAGAGTATTAAAAAGAAGGAATGTAATAGACTTTGAGCACAGCTAGAAGAGTATAAAAGTCAGCATGCTTCCTGTATTCTGCCAGGATATCCTTGTCATCTTACCTCGAAGAGAATGAAAGAATGCAAAGATGATAGTTGTTGATCTGCTTGTGAGGATAAAAGGCTCTCTCATGACAACATGAAGGAACCCATTCATCTTTATAGCTAATCACAACTATGTTTGCCAAGAAGAAAGCATCTAGTCTCCCAGGCGAAAAGTGCTCGGGTTCGGGGGCTCATCGCGTTGGACGTTGCAATGCCATTTCACGGTACAGCCTCCATCCGATGGAAGCCCTCTCCACCCATTGCCAGCTGCAAAGACCGCACGCAGCCTATCGGATATGTATCAGGAGGGTTTCTACCCCGGAAATCTCAATTCGGATAGGTGTGAACCGATATGAAGGCTCATCTTGCCTTGGAAGCCAAAAATCGCCCCCATCCATTGGCACGCGCACAACCACTGCACTTGCCTAAAATGCCAAGTCTTGCTTAAAAGGGCGTCACTTGTACCGAGGAGCAGACTTTGCTGTTGATAGGACGAAAGGGTGTGTCTTGCATGATGCCCCGGCTTAGAACTGTGTCTGATCCACGCTTTACATGCGCTGCCTAACAACCCAACCACATTATGTGTATGGCGTCTTGTTACACTTTGACAAATTCATACTGCAGAAAAAGGAAATGACTTGGAATCGGCAAACGAGGAGTGTATAAATTGAGTGTTCCAAGGATTTATCTAATTTACCCAACGAAAAAGAAACGTTCATCGGAACGGCGGACTAACAGAGCAAGAATGGATGAGATGACTGCTGGCTGCCGACTGCCGCTAAACAATACCAACATCGGATTCTCACCTCTAATTAATTGCTAAAAAGTACGTAATCGGAAAAGATGCATGCAGGTATTGGATAGTGGTGACTGAAGGGGTTGGTCGGGATGCTACTGCGACACGGGTGTCCAGGTTCACGTTTCGCATTCCGAGTGTGTCTCAGAGGGAGGCCAAGGACAGCTCCGATGGCAAATGTTCGTCTCAGAAATCTTTTGCCAAGTGAAAAAAAGGTTCCAACTAAAGCCGATATTTGAGTTTCGATCCCTGCGTCTCATGTCATCTCGCCGTCCCAAGGCAAGCTGACCTGGGGCTGGCAGGTACTACGCCGATGAAGTTCCGACAGATAGGCATGTGCCTCAATTAAGCATACTATCTAAGAGACGGAACTTTTTGTTTTGAAAAAGGAGCCCAGTATAGTTTAGAACCTTAAACCAGCAAGTTTTTGAATACGAAAAAGAAAAAGAACAGCTTGCCCAAGGGTCGATGCTTCTACCTCCCAAGCCAACTACTAGCCAGGAGAAGTCGAGCACCACCTGCCAGCAATAAGTAATGATGATAGCGACTTCAAGAAAATCTGATACACTGTGTTGCACTTGATTTGAATTCTATCATTGTATATGGCTCGTGCAAGATTTTGGTGACAAAAATTTATTCATTTACAAGTCGCAACTCGAGAATGTCACCGGAGAACACTATAGAGTAGAAGCGCTGAAAACCGTTACCGTTCATTATCAAATAACTAATTGAAACTCCTAACTAGCCAATAAAAACAATTCTCGTTACAATTTGATCCCTACTGAGGGCCCCCGGGATGAACCACAGGAACTGCCTAATAGGAAACCCCGTCATTCCCACACAACTACGCGATGCTACCAGCTTAACCGACAATAGCTAGTTGATATTAGTACGTGCGTATAACTTGAAAGCTTAGAAAGTCTTCTTACCAATAGTGGCGCCTTGCTGGACAAAGCCCTGGTTCAGGACAGTGATGATCTGGGGCTGGTTGATGAGCTGAAGCTGCTGCAGAGTCTGGAGCTGCTGGACCTGAGAGACAAGTGCAAGCTGCTGGGCGAGGGAGATGCCGTTGAGGTTGCCAATGTTGATGTTCTGACCGACACCAAGCTGACCAATGTTGCTGATGAGCCAGGGGTTGAGGACACCCTGGTTCAGGTTACCGTTCTGCAGCAGCTGGTTGATAAGATCCTGGTTGTTCTGGTTCTGGTTCTGGTTGCGATCGTTGTTGTTCTTGTCTTGGTTGTTGTTGTTATTATTATTGTTGTTGTTGTTGTTGTTGTTCTGGCCATTGTTCTGCTCACGGCCCTTTCCATCCTTTCCATCCTTGCCTTGGTTTTGGTTGCGGTCCTCATCCTGGTTCTCGTTCTGGTTCTCATTCTGGTTCTCATTCTGGTTCTTGCCATCCTTGCCCTCATTCTGCTTGCCGTCCTCAGGAGCAGTGCCGTTCTGGGCCGGCTGAGCCTCGTCAGTTCGAGCAGTGATGGAAGCAAGAGGGAAGCCTTCCTCATCCTCATCTTCCTCGTCAACGGAGAGGTTGGAGGCGGCAACAGTGGCGTCGCGGACCTCGACAGCAGCAGAAACATGGCCGACCTCAGTAGAGCGGTCGACGATAGCGCCAGGGACGGCAGCGGCCGAGACCAGGCTGGCCGTGAGAAGGAGAACGGAGAATGACTTCATTGTGGTAGATTGGTGATGAATATCAGTGCTGCTGTGGTATCAAGGGAATGTTGTAGGCAAGGGGTCCTTTAATGAAAGTATTAGTCGCCGGGACAATGTAAACAGAGCACAGCTCTTGTTTTAAAGAAAGAATAGGAAGTGGTAGAGAATGGTATTGCAGCGTGTGGGATAGGGATATCTTCCAGTTTTGGCTCGGGGAGTCTGGAGATCATATACTCGCGTCGTGATCCTCATTAGGCGGTTGAGGCAACCCTTGGGCCCGTGCCCCAACGACAACCCGGGGAAGCTCTGATGTCTGACGTACTGCACAAGAAACCCTTGATGAGGCGCAAGCGAGCTGCCATATTCAAATCACAGAGCGAATCCACCTCTTTGAGACCGGATCTATCGAATTCCATAGCATACAAACCCACCCATCGCTTGGCCAGCTGCCATGAAGGCGGGCAGGCAGTGTCACCAGGATCATTCATGTTGACAAGGCTGACCCATTCTTGCCTTACCCCAACGGCAAGATCTGGCAGGTGGTATTACCGGGGTTTCAGTCATCTTGGCGTAAGGAGGCTTTGATACTGTCAAATTCAAGGCGGGAAGCCAAGAGTGGCGCGGCAACACCCCGTAGCGAGCAAGTTTGGCCTTAGCATTGGACGCTGAAGCGTTACATTTGGCTGCGGACGAATCCAAGAGCGAGATTTGCGTCTCGTCAATCTTGGGTTGATGTTGTTGAGGGCTCTGTGGTTTCATAATCGTCCCCCCACGTTTCATCTCAGCAGTCAACTCGTCCGGTATACATCTGAGCCGACCGCTCTGAACTCTGGTTGGCCAAGGAGAATTTATGCTATGAAAAGGTTGGAAGTATTTGCTTGAATGTGGCACCGCTTTTTAAAGTTGTAATTAATCTGTGCAACAATTTGAGAGGCGGCGCCCACCTTCATCGGACTAGACTGGGTCATCGGATAATATGCTCAATATATCGTGTCAAAGTAGAGATTGAAAAATTGGGGAAACTCCATGTATTCGATCATGAACATGACTTTGAAAAGCTCCGTAGTTCAACACAGTGCTCCGTATTGAGTGCATATCTCAACGCAAGAGGCGAGAGGTAACTTTTCTGTCCCCTGAAGTTGATGTAAGGAGTAGAGCTTTCCAGTCCTCATTTAACGCACATGAAGCTGCCGAGAATGCGCTAGTGGTTGAGTGCAGCCAGCGTTAGATAGCTGTTTCGCAAGACTCTGTAGTGTGCTGAGACAGGTAACCCCTAGTTGTCTGTCTTGACGGCATTCGACACAGGTGATCTCATTGTTGCGCTGCCGCATTGCATGAGTTGATCCGTTCATTTCCCAACCTTCCGGAGGCGTTCGAAATTGCTTCATATCGTGTTCGGATGTTCAACATGCAAACTTCAGTCCCGTGAGGATCAGACGTGGTTGCTCACTGTTTGTAAATGTTCTTTGTTGCGCATCATCAGTTCCAGGTTGCACTTCAAACGCGGGCGAGTGTAATTTTGAAAAGCTTTGCAGGCATCATGTATATTCATTCGTATATGTTTTGGTCCTGATTCGCTCTCTCCTCGCGACGAACCCGGAAGGCGTTAATGCCAAGGTATATTGTACAGGTAATCTATCTTTTTTTTCGGTCTTGTCGAATCTTTTCGTGTCGACGGTCATCGTTCCGTCCTTCGCGATACCTCGTTGGCATTGTGGAAGCCGAGCCATTCCCCCAGCATTCCACCGGGCTTGGGAACTGGACATTCTCTTCGCGAGGAACTCGATCGGGGTACCACGTTCTCTGTTGAATTTTGATTGAAATCCGCGAGTCCGTCTGTGATTTGCGGCGCGTCTTTTCGTCTCCATATCCTTCTGCGACCGTTCTCGTCCACGACGACTTCCCCGTCGGCGTATCGTGCTCGAGGCACAGGACAGGGTAGTAGATGCGGCAGTCCAACAACAAAGAAACTAGCGACTAATGTCGTAGCGAAGAGTGACGAGGTCATTCGAGACCTAGGGTGGAGATGTGGTGGCATCGTGGTGTTGTGAATTGTCGCAGACGCTCTGATCAAGGCAAGATTAGGAGGCTGTCACAGGCGGGTCAGCAATGCAGGCAGAGCAGATGCAATGCTATCCATTGAGCGTACTAGATCATAAAACCATCATCTCGAGCTTTGTCTCAACGCCGGAGAGTCAATTGCGATAGTAATGGGCGGCTGATTGGCTATAGTAGACGGATGTCGCGCGTCGGTGCTGTCGGCCCAGACTAGAAAAAGCGCTCCTTGAAGCAATTCTGACCAACCCAAGATTCCCAAGCTGCTGATTGGCTGTAGAAGCTGCCGGAGCGGAGCATCTTGCTTCCGGAGGCGGCTCAAAGTCTCGACTGTCTTTTATCGGATTTTGGTGGGGCGATGGAGAACTCGCTTGACCAGGCCGGGTGCGAGATGGACTTGTGGTTTGTGCGCCGAACAAGGGAAGTCCATCTACCTTCTCTCGGAAACACGGCCGCAGCACGTGCAGCTATTGACGCCAATATATTCTACTAGGGCTACCAACATAACCAATCTTTATACTTTTCTCTCGAGATATGCTGTAAGGTCGCTTGCAACCCTCCATCGCACCTGGAAAGCGGCCGGCGCGTTCCCACGTGCGACCGCGGCTTAGCCAGCCTTCATAATGAGTGATCTCGACAAGTAAGTTGCTTTACTATGAGTGGACGACTTCTTTGATGGTGGCCGGCTAATCTGAAACACTCGCAGAGCTATTGCGCAGTTGCGCGCCTGTCGTCCGATCCCCGAAACCCAAGTCCGAGAGCTCTGCCATCGTGCCCGAGAGCTGTTGATCGAGGAAGGAAACGTGGTCACCGTGTGTGCGCCCGTAACGGTGCGCAAACTCTTCAGCCAGCCACTCGGGAAGAACTTGTAGAGTACTGATTTGTCATTTCCATAGATATGTGGCGATATTCACGGTCAGTTTCATGACCTGATGGAGCTCTTCCGGGTCGGAGGAGACGTGCCCGACACCAACTACCTCTTCATGGGCGACTTTGTCGACCGTGGCTTCTATTCTCTCGAATCATTTCTTCTTTTGCTCTGCCTTAAAGTTCGATACCCCGACCGCATGACGCTCATTCGCGGAAATCACGAATCGCGACAGATCACAACCGTGTACGGGTTTTACGATGAATGCCTGCGGAAATATGGCAGCGCCAACGTTTGGCGATACTGCTGCGATGTGTTTGACTACCTTGCTCTAGGCGCCATTGTTCTTGGGGCGTCCAATACCCTCTCTGACCAAGCCGAGCCAGTCGACGATGAAACTGAGATTGAGGTTTGCGATCAAAACGGATCCATCATTAGCCGCTTCTCACGCCAACGTGGCCAGGCAAATAGCCAACAGCAACAAGGCCGGAGTCCGGGTGGTGGTGGAAGCGGCGGCACAGGAGACAAGACAGGGCCGCCAGGCTCCGGTGCCTCTGGATCCAGTAACGGAAGTATTGGCAACTTGGCAGGTGCGGTATTCTGCGTGCATGGCGGTTTGAGTCCTCTCATCGATTCGGTGGACAAGATCCGCCTCATCGACCGCAAGCAGGAGGTTCCTCACGAGGGAGCTATGTGCGACTTGCTGTGGTCTGATCCAGACGACATTGACGGTTGGGGCTTGTCGCCGCGTGGCGCGGGGTTCTTGTTTGGCGCTGACATTGTCAAAGTCTTCAATCATCGAAACGACCTGAGCCTCATTGCGCGAGCCCATCAGCTTGTCATGGAAGGTTTCAAGGAAATGTTTGACTCGTCCATTGTCACTGTCTGGTCTGCGCCCAACTACTGCTACCGCTGTGGCAACGTTGCCGCCGTGCTTGAGCTCTGCGAAGACGAGTCCGGCACCGGCCTCTTTGCGCGGAGCAACGGAGATGTTGGCCGCAGTGATGGCGGCGCTGTCGTCAACGGGCGTGGTTTGATGATGGAGTCGGACACGCACAATGTGCCCAACAATGGACCTGCGAGGCGCTACCGCGTATTTCAGGCTGCTCCACAGGATTCGCGTGGTATGCCAGCTAAGAAACCTGTGGCAGACTACTTCCTCTAGACGGTACCTCTGCAACCTTATAAGATTTGTTTCCTGCTGCATTTCGTCGGGATCGGGACAGTTTGTTTGGGGGGGAATCAATGGCGGCGTTGACGGTTATAATCATGTTTTATGCTTTTCACGCATCGCATTACAGAAGCCAAGATTTGGGACTAGGCGCAGGATGCTGCCATTCAAGACGAATGTATTATTTCAGAGATTTGATGCCTTTTTGATAAATTATACACAAATAATCCGTACTGGACTCTGAATTGTGCTGGCAATATTGGGTTGAGCTAATACCTCATACTGTGGCGCAGCTCTTGCACACTATCCCGGTCTCGAGGCCGCTGCGAGGTTATTACCAAGTTCTGTGATCCTGAGTAAATGTACCAAACTTTCTGCGAATTCTGTCGTCTCTGACAATGAATGGTTGCTACCCTGGCCAACCGCCAGTAGATCCATCACCATAGCTACTATCATCTTCTGTTTGATAGTTGTTCATAGGGCCATCGTAATGCATATGTCCTCTGCCATGCTGCTGCTGCTGCTGCTGCTGCTGCTGCTGCTGCTGCATTGTTTGGGCTATGCCTGGTGTCGATGCAAGAGAGCCTAAATGCGCGGATTGGTTCAGATAAGCTTCTGGTCCTCTTGTTTGATTGGCCATGAATATGGCCGCAGGGTACTGCTGCTGCTGCTGCTGCTGCTGCTGTTGCGAAGACTGGCTTGCCAGAGAAGTCGTTTGGAGGTGCATGCCGGGATTGTGGCCATAGGAAGATTCGGCGGGCATTGCGTCCCACGGGTTGGAAGTCGAAACCGAAGGAGTGCTCGAAATGGAAGAGTCGGACATGACTTGGCTCGTGACGGAGAATGGAACGTTGGACTCGAGGCTCGCTGGCCGCCGCGACACCATTGCTTGCTGGAGCGCATGTGAAGCCATACTAGGCTCTCCGGTGACAAAGGCCTGTCTGTGGTTCATGCCCGGACCCGCCACAGCATTTCCAGCCTGCAAGAAGCGATTGATGTATTCTTCGCTGAAGCCATGTTCGTTGAGGAGCTGCCGCAGCTGTCGGTTCTCGTCGGCAACCCGCCGCGCGGCAATCTGAACCTCTGCTGTCGCCTCGATGCCTTGTAACTCGCAGAGTCGTAGGCGTTGTTCTAGCTCCTGCAGATATTCTCGCCTTCTTGCTCTAGAGCGCCGTTGGTTGTCTCGTATGCGAGCTAAATTGGCTTTTTGCTGTGAGATGAGGTAGGTCAGTTGATTAAGCTTTCATCTTGCATGCGACAAGGCATGTTGCAAAAGTAGGCGACAAGAGGTGAGCTGGCTTACTGCTGGAGTTGACATTTAGTCTGCGCTGTTTCTGTCGGCCCGCTCTGAGGTAGTTGGTTTTCATCCAGAACACGGCTGTTGTCGCTTCTGAGGAGTCAACCGCCAATAACAGGAACGGTAAGTTCCAAAACAGTAATTGGTAGTTCCAAGTGAAGAATCGTCCCTTGTTTCGATGTGATATCACGCCATGGAGGAAACCCGAAAAAGCTGCCACTATATTCGTACCCGCGCCAGACTCGAACAAAAGGAAGGAACGGTGGATGACTGCAGCAGAATCATAGGTACGATCTCTTTCTCAATTGATGGGGGATTCGAAATGGCTAGGAAGAAGAGAGTTGTCCGAGGTAAGCACCCGAGTCAAGGTTGGTAGTCAAGAGGACGCGCATGAGAAGAACCATCCAGATTGCGACGGATAGTTATAAGACTGAATAAAGGGAACAGCGAGAAAATAAATAAATTCAAAAGGCCACCCCGTCTTGGGGGAAATCTCGTGAAAGTCGTGCGCCAATAAGCGGGGAGAGCGCTGGAACTTTGTGTTGGAGTTGGCTTCCTCTGGGCTCAGCGACGGCGCTAATAAGAATGAAGAGTGGGAAAAGAGAAAGTACGACATCCGTTTGAAGAGAAGCGAAAGGCCCCCTATACATATGAACTATACGCCGAGACGCAATACTGGGGCAGAAGCGCCACACCGAGGGCTATCATTGCCGCATAACTGGTTACATTCCCAGAACAGTCGGGTTCAACTTGGCCACTTTGACAGGATAGCATATAGCCAGTGTCTCGGTAGCATAGGTAGGAGAAGATTTCAGCTAGCCAAGAACTTGACTTGGGCAAAGAAACCAAGATTTTACTAAATATAACCTGGCACTGAATCATAAAAGTACGCCGGTGGCGAGTAAGGAGGAGAGATTTAGGATAAATGTCCGTGTGGATAGCGGGCGGGTTGAAGGCAACAACGCTCGGTAGCAACGTGGTGCTGGAAGGGGGAAAGAAAAAGGGGACCTAGGCCGTGGAGGGGGGGGGGGGGCTATAACATGAAAACCATCTACCCGTGTTCTGAGGGCTGATTCGTGTCATGGTCAACATGGCTTGCCCACGCCTTCGATCTAGGAGCTTCGGTGTTGGCGGCGTGGCTGGACACCAGCGGCGCAAAGTTGTGGAATGGGCAGATGACTCCATGGTAACTAATAACGCGAGCCAGCAAGAAGAGAAAGCGGAGAGAGGAGGGGGTGAAAAAGAACTAAAAAAAAAAGAACTAAAAAAAAAAAAAAAAAAAGAGAGAACACAGGAGGAAAAGGACCCTTGTAACCAAAGCCATGCAGCCTTGCCATTGGGAGACGGGTCAGGCTTCTCACGGGGCGGGAGTGACATGCACGGAGTCCAGGTTCTTGTGGCTGCGGGTTGGTGTGGGTGTAAGTCGGAAGTGCGTCGGCTGAACTTGCCAGCGGCGGGGTGGGGGGGTCGTAAGAGATGCAGACGCACATATCATTACATACATATATACCGGGAATGAAGGATAAAAGAAAGAGCTTCTTTTTGTCTTGAAATATTTCGAGTTTGTTGGTTAATACGGCCTAGTTACGGGTTACCAAACTATTTACCGGACGGCGGACCGGTGAGTGGTGGACCACGCTACCGAGCGACTTTGGATTCCGGACCTGGCACTTGACCAAGTTGGTTTCCGAGGGGCGAAAAAAAATATCTTCTTCTTCTTCTTCTTCTTCTTCTCTCCTTCTTTGGCCACAAAAGTAATAGTTAATAGCCGGGGGCAATATGGTTGAAACGGGTTCGGCAACCGAGTGTAGGTCGTTGATGTGTCAGTTCGCCGATCGGGCGCAGTCAGTCACACTCACATGCTCCCGGCAAGTTGAGTTTGAGTGCTGGAAATTCCTCGTTTTTTTTTCCTTTTTCCTTTTTTTTTTTTTCTCCGCCCCTATGATTCTATGATCCGAGGCACGCACGACTCAGAAAGGATGGCGCGCTGCCCCAACTCTGAACTAGCGTGCGGGAAAGCACAACGGGCGGCCCGCTGGCTCAATGCTTGAAAGCAAAAAACTTAAACGGTCAACTAAAACTAATAACCTTGTCTTGACAGGATAAAGGGGGACTAAAAAATGCTACAAGCCAAGTCAGGTACAAAATGGAGGGCAACCGAGGGGTTATCGCAGGAAAGGTGTGTACCATGACACACACACACAAAGTTGCAGGGATCTCATCAACAGGGAAAGCTGGTCAGAAAGATGCAAGGGGACAAAGGCCTTTCTCGGTCTGGAAGGGCCAATTCAACCGCGCGCCTCGGCTTCTTAATTTCGAAAATCTTTTTTATTTATTATTTACTGCCTCTCCACTGGTTCACAGTGGCACTAGCTTGCGTTGGGCTTGCAGCCAGAGGGGGGAAAGCATGTACGAGCATGACGACGGAATCGACAGGCTTGCCCTCGGTACCGCCGTTACACGTGCTCTCGCCGTTCGCCGTTGCTGAATCTCATCATTAATCTGCACTGCCGGTGTAATAATAGTCATAGTTTCTCTTTGTGCAGCCAGAGCCAATGCACCGGGCCTCCCCCCCCCCCCGTTGCAACCACCCAAACCCGCCTGTCAGTAGCAAGGTGGGGGAGACAACTGCAACGCTATGAGACGTTTGGCATCACAAGCAAGCAAGCAAGCAAGCAAGCATCGGCAGGTGGGCGCAGTGGAGTTTTTAGTTGCTGGGTCTGGCTGGAGCCACGCACCAGGGAGATGGAGCAGCGACACACATGACATCCTGTCACTGTTCGCCCTGGATGATACCAGTACAAAGGGGTCCCGGCCAACTGCGCGTATCAGTAACCAACTAAAAGTTAGTGTGCGGATCGGCCAGCCTCGTTGGCCTTGTTACATTTGCCCAGGGTTTGAATGGTGCCCTCAAAGATGGAGCCCAGTTCCTCCTAGCCGTGGATCCCACGCATTCGAATATTATATCTATGCCCCCATGCCTATAATAAAGAGATTACACAACTCGAGGGCGCGTTTCATGAGTCTGATAACGTGAAAGAGATAACTACGTGCACCACAAGGAAAAAAGTTGGATATTTCCCCTTGCGCACCTCAGTGCTAGGAACAATACAACGAGTAGAGAGACAAGTAAGAATGAGAATAGAGGCAACATAGACTCTGCGGAATATTTTGTGACTTGCCTTGTTTTATCGTCGCCTGGCGCGCTTCAACTCTGCAATTTTTTTTTTTTGAATCTTGACTAAATGCCCATCATTACCGGCGGCAGGCAAGTTGATTTGTCAAAATGTCTCCGAGATCTGCTTAGATGAAACTGAAGAGAAAGATGTGTTTGCCAGAATAGTATCAAGAATATTATGTGCTTCTTGACCAATGTTTGAGCAGCTTCAAACGCTTGTAGTAACCCCGTGACCTCCATGGAAACAAGAACATATCCTCCGTCTTGGATAATAGAGTAAAAACTCTTCCTAAAGCTCCTAGCTTCAGTTTATTTTGATTATCCCGAATTGAAATCGACCATGTGCTCTATCAACGTGCTTGCCCTGTCCAGTAGTGAATTAGAAGGAATAAAGTGCTTGCCCGATCCCATTCATGCTCGGCTTTATGTACGTTTTTGTGCTATATTCAAGTAGAAAAAAAAAGAAAAGAAGAAGAAGAGGAAGAAGCTTTCTTTTGAGCAAAGTAAGATCGCTATTCGGCTAGTGTATTCCGCGCCCGACTCAAATTAAACCATCACCGCCATTGACCGCCAACACTTGTTAAAGAGGTAGATTGTGTTTTGTTACCGAACCACACAGCTTTTACTCTATTCTTTCATCACCTGCCCGTATCAATCATCTCTTTCTAATAGACATGTAAACAAATTCCCCATCTCTGTCGCCAGATTCAACCGGCAAAGTCGACTCCTCAAATAGAGCCAAAGACGAATACTCGGTCAAGAAGCTAATACGAATAAGCAGCTTGAATCCCCAATCTCCAGTGGAGCAGTTGAAACAATTCTACTAATACAGTAATTAAACAAGTAATGGTAATGGCGGCCGCTGGAGACAGTGACATTCCAACATGGGCGACTTGCATGTACGTGGCGCAACTCTATCTCTTCCAAGTGGCGGCGCACTGGAGCTAGGCTCCGCTGCTTGTGACAAACTCACCAGGATGTATCATTAGATTATTACGTGGAAATTCTCTTATAACTAGCTTTCATCTTATTGGGCTCGAGCCCATCTTTCTTATAGTGCAAGACTTGATCGCGTCAATACTCCGGTTGCTCGTTGACTGCTACAACGCCCCGATTTCCATTTTTAGCATCTCGCCGGATAGCAACACCGAACCACGGATAGCCGACTCCAAACTAGACTCTCGAGGCTTGCTTTAATGGCCATCAGGCCACTGCAAGTTACGGCAGTTTATTACCCCCCCCCCCCCTGTGACATCATGAACGCTGGCTTGGCAGGCACAGGCTCACTGCTTTGTCTGAACAAAGTACAATTATAGTTCGCCAGATGACCCCATTCTCCGGCAGGACGGCATATCTTGCTGGAGAAACGTGGCGGTGGCGCATTGTATTCCTTGCTATTATCAAAACTGAAGCTCGTCATTGCTAGTACTCCAATTCGCGCGCGGCTTACCAGGGCGCCATCTCAGAGCATTGCTCGTCTACGGGAACTAATTTGAGAATGTGCGGTATGACTGACGGCTTTGTCTTCTGTGCAAAAGAGCTTTCGCAGCTTTAGGCAAAATTGAACAATTCCAACCCAGGCTTGTAATGTATTCAATCTTGCTTCTCTAGAACTTGGCATGGCGCTAAGCTCTAGTTAGTTCGGCTGCGCCGTGCGCCTTTCACAAGAAAGACGCAACGTCTTGACTAGTTTTTTTGTCATCGCCACCCTTTCCCGTATAAATCGAGCCATTCTCGAACCCGCTCGAGCATGCGATTTGATCTGGGCAATGAGAAAAAGATTTCTGCTTGGCCCCGTCAACTCTGCCTTTATCCACTGCCAAGATGCCTGTGCTCTTCTGTCGCCGCCGTGGCGTCTAGAGTAAACTTAGAGTCACCTCACACCGAGTCATGGGCACAAGTCAGCTGTCAATACGGCGGTAGCCGGCCCAAAACTCGGCTATCTCGCCGAGATTCTATTGATTGACATGCCAGATTCTCATTGGACCATCGATGCCGTTCAGTTCCTGGTAGCGCACGAAGTGTGTGTCTTAACATGTACAGGGTGCCTGATTCACGACGGCGCATCTCCTCAGCTTACCACGTCGACTTGGACTTCCCCAGGCCATTCAAAATAATTTGCGTGACAGCGGAAATAGATACATGGGAGCTTTTTAAATCTCTGATACTATGCTCCGACGTGGATGCTCGGCGAGTGACCTCTTACTCTTCATCACGAGTTCGGGGCACAATACCCTGTGAAATATTACCCCTGCCGACGTTCAAACAGCATTATTTAAACCAAAGGTCCTGATTTGTGGCTATCTGCTCAAGGACTGGAAAGATGAGAGTCAGAGAGTACACGTCGGGCATCGTGCTTTTCGCGTCGCAGCGGCAAGCCACTCACTCCTCTCTACCTACCTATTTACTGTTCGGTATTACGAGCCCAGGTACTCCCTGCACCGGTACCCATCTCCTCCTTGGTATATGGTGTTTGACATGGACAGGGATGTTCTATGCCCATTACAACTTGTAGGCTCATGGCGGCTGTAAAACCCCTGCGCTCCTCTCCAGATAGGAACTGGCTTCTTTTCCGGCTTCATCAGTGGCTCCAGTGTAGGTTCAGCCAAGAGTTCTGATGGACTTTATGTGTTCCCTGGTACTGATATCTCGTCACCTATAGGGCAAGGGTTTCCGCGTCGAGGTTGACAATACCGATGCCATGATTTTCTACTCCTCCCAAGGAAACGCTTGCGCCTCTATGGTAGGAATTGTCAACCCGAGCAAGGACAAGTCTCTGCAGGACTACAAGAGCCGGGCTAGCAAGCTTTCTGAGGGAGTTTCTCCTGGTCATGCTACTTTCGGTGGTGAACTGGCGGACAAAGGCAGCTCCTATGACGACAGCAAAAGCGACGACAACGACGCCCAGGACGGCAAGAAGAGCGGCAACAAGTCTGCTCAGGACATTATAAATAGCGGCAAATACTGCAAGAAGAATTTGGCTGGTATAGTCCAGGTCTCGACAGTGGCTCTAGCCGGCATTTTTGGTGCTGCTTTGTACATGCTCCAGGTCAATGCGATGCCTGGTGATGTCGCAATGCCGCTGTCCAGCTTTTAATCTTGCTTTCGGAAAAGTATCACCTCTCCGTATTATTAACTCTCTTGAAATAGTGCCTTTGGCGTAAATATCAACATCCAGGTTGCCTTTCTTGCTTGTCGTTGTAATTGCAGAAGATTCAACGGTGACTAGAGTGTTGCTCCATGAGAAGAAGTTCTGTCTCTCCACCAGCCAAACCTCAAGTCTGTCAATGTACCATGAAGAAATGATGTAGTTCCAAGTTCTGGCGCAAATGCTTCGCAATATGACTCTGCCGGGGTGACTCATCCAACTCAAATAACAAGAGCCACGCTAAGCGCAACGCGGGGAAGACGCTGGTTGAAGCTGTCGACCCTCTTATTTGACATCAGCCGCGCGGATTATAAAGATCGTTTGGGCCTGCAGAAATCTTTTGAGGATTTGAGATACATAATTTTGACTTCTGTATCATGTCAGCATCTCATTCGACAAGCCCGCGTGGACGACTTCGTGACGTCGTTCCCTCCGTCTTTTTGGGCTCATGGCCTCCGGGTTCCAAAAATGGAATTACAGATGTGCCAGGAGTCCGCGTCCACACCCAGTCTATCCACTCGGAGGATGGAAATGTGAATACGGGAGTAACTACGATCATCCCACGTGCCCAATGGTTCAACAAGGCTTGCCACGCAGGCGTCTTTCGGTTCAACGGCTCTGGGGAGATGACGGGCACGCACTGGATAGAGGAAACGGGTCTTCTCCATTCGCCCATTATCCTCACCAACAGCTTCGCCGTAGGTCAGGCATATACTGGAATCTACCAGTACGCACTGAAAAACTATACTGGAGATGAGGGGGAGGTTGGCTGGTTTCTCCTCCCCGTTGTCGGCGAGACATTCGATGGCTACCTCAACGACTTGGGCGTCTTTGCCGTGACGCCTGAGCACATTGTCAAGGGCTTGGAAAACGCCAGCAGCGATGCGGTGAGAGAGGGAAACACGGGCGGTGGCACCGGGATGATCTGCCAAGGTTTCAAGGGCGGCACCGGTACCAGCAGCCGCGTTGTCCCTGCGGCAGACGAGGGCAAGACTTTTACGGTTGCGGCTTTGGTGCAAGCAAACTACGGTCGCCAGCACCATCTTCGCATTTCGGGCGTTCCTGTAGGACGCATCCTGGCAGACGAGACGGCCAAAAAGGCTGCCGAAGCCGGAACGGAGGTGCCCGAGAACCAGGCCGACGCGTCAAAGGAAACCAAGGACGGCTCGATCATCATCATCCTTGCGACGGATGCACCGCTGCACCCGACTCAGCTTCAGCGCCTCGCGAAGCGCGCTACTGTTGGCCTGGCACGGGTGGGAGGATACGGGCACAACCCATCTGGCGACATATTCATGGCCTTTTCGACGGCAAACGAGATTGCGGTGCAGACTGCAAACTCCAACGTGCGCAAGGTCGACCCTTTCAAGCTGGGTTCGCACAGCATCGAGGCTGCCGATGACCAGACGATCAATGCTCTGTTTGAGGCGGCAGCTGACGCAACCGAGGAAGCTATTTATAATGCGCTCTGCATGGCCGAGACAATGGTTGGCAATAGAGGTCATTGCATCGAGGCATTACCACTGGATAAGCTGAAGGAGATTATGGACAGGTACCAATACTCGGGATAGTCAGGGACACGGGCTGTCACTGCATGTTGTTGTGGGGAAGACTCTGCTCTTTTCGTAAATGACATGTATTTGTTGAAATAGTTGTCGCTCGTATGCTTATGAGAAATTTGTGCAGTCGGTGGGTAACTATATTGTCGCAGATGCCATGACATGACTTTTTATCCCGTTCCACATCACACGGCTTCTTCGATACCTGTTAGCGGTCCGGCTTCTTCCAACTCCACTCTCCAAAATAAGCCGAACTCCCGAGATATCGACAGCCTGCGACCACACCTGCAACCACATCTGTGACTACGCCTGTGACAACGATGCCCTGAATTTACTCGAGCACACAACAAGGCTCACATAGAAATTATCCAATACAAACTATGCGGGGTAGCACCGCAGCTGCAGTGCTGTCGCGCCGTCTGCAAGCCTCGGCCAATTGCGGCCGCAGCGCCAATGCAAAACAAGCTCGCCGCCGCTCGATTCAGACCCTCTCTGGCGGGCGCTCAGCGTCCGCCTCGCCGCTGCTAAAACGGCGCCCGGCGAAATATCTCTGGAAATGCCCAGAAACGCATTTGGTGCGAGGCGGCGCCCTGGTCCAGTTCCGATCCCTTGCGACAGAGGCTGGCGCCAACGCTGATGGTGGCGGGCCGTTGGCAGAATACGATCGTCGCGTAGAGGCGGGTGAATTGCGCAATGATGAGCATCAAAGAGGTAATACATAAAGGGGATGGATTCCGGGAGGGTACTTTTACTCCTTCCGCGGCGCGACCTTGCTGACGCCGACAAACAACTAGGAATCATCGAAAGCCTGCAGCATCTCTATAATGAACTGCGCGACTACGACGCACCGACGGTCGTGCACCCGAGCCTCGAGTCGTTAAAGCCCAAGAAATCAGTCTTTTCGTCGATATTTGGAGGCGGCCCGAAAAAGGGAGAGGCCGCCATCGGCCAAATACCAGACAACCTGCCCCGCGGACTGTACCTCTTTGGCGACGTCGGCAGCGGCAAGACGATGCTGATGAACCTCTTTCACGACACGTTGCCGCCTTCGGTCAAGAGCAAGACGCGGATACACTTTCACAATTTCATGCAAGACGTGCACAAGCGTTTACACAAGATCAAGATGGAACACGGCAATGATATTGACGCCGTCCCATTTGTGGCCGCAGATATTGCCGACAAGGGCAATGTCTTGTGCTTTGACGAGTTTCAGTGCACAGATGTTGCAGACGCCATGATTCTAAGAAGGTATGGTGCTACCAAACTGCTTATACATTGCCATCAAAATTTCTATGCTGACCGGTAATCAGGCTCTTGGAGGCTCTCATGTCACATGGCATTGTAATGGTGACGACTTCCAATAGACATCCCGATGAACTGTACAAAAATGGCATCCAAAGAGAATCCTTTATCCCGGCCATCAAACTACTCAAGACCCGACTACACGTCATCAACCTAGACTCACCCACCGACTACCGCAAGATCCCCCGGCCGCCCTCGGGCGTCTACCACACACCGCTCGACAAGCACGCCAACTCGCACGCGGACAAGTGGTTCCGCTTCCTCGGCGACACGGAGCACTTTGCGCCGCACCCAGAGACGCAAAAGGTCTGGGGCCGCGAGATTTACGTGCCGCGCGTGAGCGGCCGCTGCGCCTGGTTCACCTTTGACGAGCTGATCCGCCAGCCCAAGTCGGCGGCCGACTACCTCGAGCTGGTGCGCTGCTACGACGCCTTCATCGTCACCGAAGTGCCCGGCATGACGATTCGCGAGCGCGACCTCGCCCGCCGCTTCATCACCTTCATCGACGCCGTGTACGAGGGCAACGCCAAGCTGGTCCTCACGACGGAGCGGCCCCTGGGCGAGCTGTTTGTGTCGCGCGACGAAATCGCCGAGAGCCTTCTCGCGTCCAACAGCAGCAACAGCAGCAGCAACAGCAGCAACAGCAGCAGCAACAGCAGCAGCAACAGCAGCAACAGCAGCAGCACCACAGCGTCGTCGTCGTCGCCGCCGTCGTCGTTGTCGTCCTCGGGCGCGAAGAAGCAGCCTGCCGCAGATATCGAGGAGGTCATGGACGAGATGATGGCAGATCTGGACGGCAGCGCCGAGAAGCTCAAGGCCTCGAATCTGTTTTCGGGCGAGGAGGAGGCGTTT
Organism: Beauveria brongniartii; assembly: GCA_030782485.1. Lineage (NCBI taxonomy): Eukaryota > Fungi > Ascomycota > Sordariomycetes > Hypocreales > Cordycipitaceae > Beauveria > Beauveria brongniartii. The sequence goes on from JARJPP010000296.1 coordinate 109,392, forward strand.
GCGTTTGCGCGCGCGCTCAGCAGACTCAGTCACATGGAGAGCAAGGAGTGGGTTGAGCGCGGCATGGGCCTGGAGAGCAAAGGTGGCAAGGAGGACAAGGATAACTGGACACGCACACGAAGTCGGCAAATGGAGGACTCCATGTAAATGTGCTTTACTCCCCAAGGCTTTGGAGAGCTACTCGGAGGCTTTGGAGAGCTACTCGGCGATGCATATATTTCTTTACCCATTCATCAGCGCCACGGAGAGAATTTTTTTTTTGGTGAATGGGAGCGCCGAGATGTATTGTTTGCATATTCTATAGCATGTGTTATCATATAGACTGTCATTCTAAGCGCACACGAGTCAGACGGGATATCCAAAAGATGAGATGACATGTGTCCGACTCATTATCAGAAACCAATATGCCCACTAGACCTGTCACGGAGGCAACGGCAAAACTTGCATGGGCTTGAGGTAATGTCTCTGCGACCAGGTCCACCATCCGGACTTGGGCCGAATCTAATAAGAATACACGGAGTACGTCTGTAATCTGTAGCAACATTGGCATTTGGCCTCGGTAAATTCACAGTGCCGCCATAGAGACGTGCAAATCACGGCAAAGTGATGGGCAGCAGCCGGTAGTGGGCAGAAGAAGCAAAAATGTACGTCAGGCTGAGACCTGCCAACCCAGCAGTGACTGGGCTGCTAGCCACGGCCCACGGGGCACAAGAAACAGACGCGTGAGTAATCAATTAGTAAAAGAGAATAACGCGTTTCGAAACGGTCTTTGTTCATCTGCTCATTCCGGCCGCGCGGGGATGGTCGAAAAGCGCACAGGGCTTTTTCATATTGTTCGCGACAGCGACCACGCAGCAGTCATCAAAGAAGAAAAAAAAAAGGCAGCAGAAAGAACCCTTTTTTTTTTCGGGCGCAATTGAATGCAATTGTGGTCTGAGCGCCGACATGCGAGACAAAAATGGGCTGGCTGCCCTGAGACAGCCATCACGAGTGCATTTGCATGTGCGCGTGCGCTCGGATAGCGAAAAGAGTTGAAAACGGGTTGAGCGAGATGCCATTCCTCTGCTTCATCTTCTTCCTCTTCCTCTTCATCGTATGTATCTTGTATTATTGATCTCATGCATGAGCCGCCATGGCAAGATGGCGCAGCTGAACGCTTTTACCTCTTTTCCAGACAAATCGGCACTTCGGAGCGTAATAGCCACATGTAATACAACGTTAACATATTGCACATGAGGCGCGACGTAGTGCTACGATGTGATGGGCATTGCGAGTCGATGGCTCTTTGAGTCTTTTCCTTTTCACTGCAGCTTATCATTCCATATGCTGGTGAATATATGAGTTGTCCCTGCCAAGCTCACACAACAGCGAAACGCATGTTCCTCATCTCCGCCAGGTTCCAATTGTGTCAAAAAGGCGGGACTTGCTCCATTCGGCAATAATCGACACGTACCGAGCTGACGTCAACACGCCAATACCAGTCAAGTACTCCAGACCGTTTATTTCTTCGCTGCAAGACCGCCTTCGATGGGAGGAGCTGGGAGCCACAAGGAACGCGCCGGGGCTTGCGTTTCAGGACGCTGCTAGTAGATGAACAGGTTGTGTTCGCCGTTGGCTTATTAAAGTTATTAGCCGTCAAACAATGAAGTGCAATGCGCGGGCGTTTCGTTTGGTTTGTGGAAATGTTTGTCCCGTCATTGTTTCTGGCGACTGATGCGCCCGTGACATGGCACGCATGCAGGTCACAGCAAGCACAATATTCTGAGACGGTGTAAACGGTTTGTCCTCGATGGAAGCTGACTGAAGCTGAAGGAAGGGACAGGGCAAGAGTAGGCAGATGGGACGTGTGATGGAAGGAATCAAAGGGGACGGTACTTTGTTGTCGTCACAGCAGGAGGGTCAGTAACAATGACGCATGGCTGCATCGCGGTGCGGGATGCATGTAAATAGGGCAACAATTGTTCCCTGGGGAATTAGGGAAGAAACAATAATAATGGAGAGATGCTTCGCGTTGAAATACAGTTTACCGTAGGCTCCCTTGTATTTGGATGAAACGGCGCGATCATGAGCTACCGAGTAGCTGGCTCGCCTTGGCACCGTGCGAGAATTTGACCCTTGTGTGGGGAGATGGCTATTCTTGTCTTTCTGGCATGAAAGAGCGCAGAAGGTTGTTTCTGTATTCCTTCGCACACATGGGCCCGAGCTGGATGTCGACGCCGAGGCTGTTCGATGCTTGTCCGAATTATCCCAATAGAGTTGTGAGAGATCGACAAGCGCCACGGCTGAAGAAGAGTTTTATTAATCGGAGGCGCTCTGACGACCTGATTTATGCAGGATCTTCCCTCTTTTTTTCCTGTCTTGTTTTTCTTGCTTTTTTTTACTTCTAACACGATGGTGGAGAAAATTTTCTCTTGCTGCGTTCCGGCAAGTCTGCCGATGCCGGACTTGGCCGCTGAGACACGCGATCAAGGGCAACGGGGGAAGACTGCCGAATTGCTCAGATGGCAATGAGGAGCACGGAAAAGCGGAAGCAGGCGATTGCAATTTGTGTGTTGCCGCGATGCAAGTATCAAGGGCGAAAGAACACCATATGCAAGAAGCACCCATCGTCACGTTTTGTGGATAAATGAGCATCTCCCTTCTCCCTTTTTGATTGGTCGAGGGAGTGATGCATAATGCATTCGACCAGTGGCTGGCTGGCAAGATTTACTGAAGCCAATGGCAGTGATTGGGTGCCTGTAACAGTGGGAGCGGCTGCTGTTGCACCAGCCCAGGCACAGACGAGGCACCAAAGGCTAACCTGCAGGCTGTGTGGTACCTGATTCCAGGGGCTCTTTTTTGCGCCCAACATCCTCTCCGCCTCTCCGCTCCTGTCTGATTCTGCTTTATTATGCCGGTTCGTATCTACGAGTCCTGTGCGTGGCCGATCAGAAACCATTGCCCCTGGCGATGATCATCATCTAGCGGGCGAGCTAGAGCGTTGTAGGCTGTCAGCGGCGTATCCCAAGCGAGGTCGCGGGGATCTGCACTAGTGCAGAATGGTCTGCACAAAATGAGTTGGGTTTGCAGGAGTAACGGATTACATTCATACATGACTCATATATGTATGCGAGGTTCCAGAGGTTAAAAACACGTCGATTCTTATTGTGTCTGTATTTATTGAAATTTCGAGTCTACTGATATTTTACTGAGCACCCTGGGCTTCCGTGCCTCGGCGCAAGGTCCGCGCGCACAGACTTTCACAGACCCCTTTTGCCATGCACCACAAGGCACAAAGCGATTGTCAAGTGGGCTATGTACTAAGTAGGCCAGACAAGCAGTTTATGAAGGCATGCACAATTGCCAATTGGTAGGGAGGAATACGTGAACAGGGATAAGGGCGGATAATGACCTCGTTCGTGTCCACCCATCCACACCTTTTTGGCCTCTGCTTTTTCTGATGTGATGGCATCCACACCTTTTGGCCTCTGCTTTTCTGTGAAGGTCTCACCAGCCCCGTCCTCGACGTCAGACAAGCAAAGCAAACCCATCTGCTAGTCTGCCGAACCGTCGACCTGGGCAACCCTCCGTGCCTCCCACCTCCGTGCCCCCAAATTCCTCACAGCCAGTAATAATAGTCCATAATCGCTGCAAATAGGTCATTTATTCTAGCCCCCCCCCTTCCTGATCCCCGGCTCTTATCCTTGCACCAGGGCCTTTTCTTCTCCCTTCCCGCTCTCCCTCTCCACCATCGTCCCTGCCCATTTCCATGGCCATCTCTCGCTAGTCCTTCGTCACTTTTCTTTCTCTTCTTGCCAACGTGCATATCTATCAATCGCTTGAGCTGGTGCGCGCGTGCGTGTTCTTCTCGCTCTTTTCTCACCGCTCGTGTGCTGCGCGCCAACCCATTCCATTCTTTTCAACTCATCACGACTCTTTCAAACGCTCCTTATTTCCTTTGCCCATCTCGACCCACGCGCGATACCCGACCGACGACCTCGTATCACTCACTTCTCACCACCAAATCAAGGCGACCAACAATTCCGCCTTCTCTTGGAACTATTTCTCTGTGTGATCCGAGACATTGCCGCCCCAATAACCAACACGCTTCGGAGCCTTTCAATAGCCTGCCAATACTATCGTACATTCTTTCTCCCTCAGCCTCCACCCGCAACATTCCAGTCTGCCGGTGCGCCCAGCCTCTTCCGCAGGCTGCCAAAATAACTGGTCGCTGGTCACGCCTTTTTGTTGACCTCACAAGGATCGACTTGCTTCTTTCCTTTTCCTCGTCTACAACTCGATCTTCTCCCGCCTCCCATCGTCATAGATTTCAGACGCCAAGATGGGCCACTGTCATCTACATCGTCACCATCAACGCGACTCTGCGAGCGACCTCGGCAATCTCGCCGATGGACTCCCAAAGTCGCTACTTGTCGATGGTGGCGACAAGGTTCAAAGAGGTAAGCGACTCGCCACGTCCAATTCGTCTTGAATTGAGTCGTCGCTCGCCATGCTCTCTGCTCATTACAAGAGCCGTCTCTTGAACAATACTGACCGCCTGTCCAGCCGAAACATATGTCCGTACCGTTTACAAGACAATGACGCCCACCTTTACCGGCGAAATTGGCGGCTATTCAACCCAAGGCGAGGACAGCCCCAAGCAGACCGAGCAGTCTACTGCCGCCAACAACACGCCGGAATCTCAGAGTCAAGACACGACGACCACCACCCAAAATCCGAAGTCGACTACCACCGAGATGCCCAAAGCGATTACTGCCGACGCGACCTCTATCGGCTCGGTTCTCGCCGTAGCAGACCCATCCAACCACCCAACGGCTCAAGAGACCAAAATGGCAAACTCTTTCTCGCTGCCAGCACCCACATCCTCACCTTCTCTTGTGCCTTCCAGCAAGAGCTCTTCCAGCAAGAGCTCTGCCGACCAGGGTACTAGCCCTGGCGCAAAAGCGGGCATAGCCTTTGGTGTTCTTGGTGGTATCTTTCTTGTCGGTCTAATTGCTTTTATTGTCTTCAAGCGCCGCAAGAGACAGACCCAGCGCCAACGACTCAGTGGTGATAACGAAAAGCTCAACCGGGGAAGCGACACTCTGGCCCGCATGCCCAGCCACTCTGATCCCAGGGCCCCTCGCATCAGCCTCCGCCCTGTTACCCAGTTCCTGCCCAACTGGAACCTCGACAAGAACGCTCAGCGTGGTGCCGCCAACATCGCGCCATTTGCTGCCAGTCAGATCGATCGCCCTGGCACCAGCCATAGCAACCACCCCAACAACCCCTTTGGCAGCGGTGCCGAGCGTATCAACAGTCCTACCAGCCCTGTTCACGACCCATGGACAGCCAATGGCCCTGCCATCAATGTGACTGCTGCTGGTGCCGCTGCTGGTGCTGTTGGTGCCGCCGCTCTTACCAGAAAGGCGTCTATGCGCCAACCGCATCAGAACGGCGTTGATCTCACTGTCCCTGGTACCCACGAAGGCGTCCCGCCCAGCCCTGCCGGTACCGAATTCAGCACCTCTTCGATGCCTGCCGGAGCCCCCAATCCTCCTTCTCAGAGTGCAGCCGCCATTGCTGCTGCTGGCGGCCCTCCTAGCTCTGCTGTCCATCGCGTCCAGCTCGACTTCAAGCCCACTCTCGAGGACGAGATGGAGCTCAACGCCGGTGATTTGGTTCGTCTGCTTCACGAATATGATGACGGCTGGGCTCTCTGCATCCGTCTTGATCGATCTCAGCAGGGTGTCGTTCCCCGTACTTGCCTGTCTACTCGTCCAGTGAAGCCCCGTGCCCCCCCTGGCGCACCTCGACTTGGACCTCCCATTAATCCTCAGGGCGGTTACCCTCGCGGCGGCCCCCCGCCTGGCCGCCCAATGACTCCTCAGGGAAGACCGATGACTCCTCAGGGAAGACCGATGACTCCTCAGGGTCGACCCATGACCCCCCAAGGCCAGCGTCCTCCACAAGGCATGGGCCCCAGACCCGGCGGCCCGATGAGCCCTGGTGCTCGCCCCCAGTCCCCCGGTCCCCGTTATCAAGGGCCTCCAGGCGATCGTCCTCAGAGCCCCAACAGCATGAACCCTCGGCCTATGGGAGCTCCCGGCCGTAGCCCGATGAACCCCACCCCAGCGTCCCCGAACCAAGCCCCGCAGAGAAAACCAGTTCCCGGTCAAGCATACTGAAGGATGCTCATGCCGACGTCGGTTTCTGATTAGCACTTTTGGGTTTGATTCCAAAGTCCTTGGAGTAGGCGATTTGGGGGAATGTATAAAAGGTCCGGCGTTTTCGGTCTTGTCCTCTTGTTTCATGCAGGGCAATGGCACAGGAATGCCGACTTGGATTCTGAGACGGTCATCCTAACTATCCTGCCGAAATTTTAATGGCATGTTTGTGCAGTCGTTTGACTTTATACTATCGTTGCAACTATTTGACTGGTACAATGACGTCAAGTTTCAACAAGGCAGCTACTGATATTCAGCCGCTGACACTTGAACGTCGGCACATACCAGGCAAACATTTCCTGTATCTATCTTTTTCTTACACTCTTTTGTTCCTTTTATTTTGGACGTATAGTTGCACTATATTTGATTTCTAGTTGAGCGGGAGTAGGGCAGGTTGTGTCGAGGATAATGTGGGCGCAAGTGCGAACGATGATTGCCTCATGCTGAAAGGATGACAGATAGCCACTCATACGAATTTCTAGGAATGAGAACAATATCAAAGCTTTCCGCAATTTGTTAAATGCTTGCCATTGCATCCATTATGTGATTTTTGGATCAAACCGTCCTCAAGAAACCCCTCGTAAGTTGGATGAGCGGTCGGCATCTGGCGTTTGCAGTTGACCGCGACCTCACGTATGCCAGCCATCCCTGCCAATTGTCGGGCGAGCAGCTTTGCGTTTGCGTGAATCAGCCTTGATCATTGAACCAGGCCGCATTGATTTGGAATCTCAGCGGAGATGTGATGTTTCTGGCGGAGGTTGGAGACGAGACAATGTAGGCATTCGTCTTTCCACACCGGGCACGTTCATTCATCGGATCAAAAAAATGTCAAGTAGACTCCATCCATATTCATACAACGCAAAGCTCATGCATAGTATGAAGCACAGAATCCGCTTACATTGCCGTATCCAAAGGAGAATGGATGATATGCGCCCCCTCGTCAAACGATAAACTTGCCGCCGCACCCGCCGCACGTCTCCGCCGACACGTCGAGCGCCACGTCGCGGCCGAGATGCTCCCCGGCCAGCCTCGCCAGCTCCGCCGTCTGCAGGCAGCGCAGGCCGCAGACGGCGCAGACGCGGGACACGCCCGGCGCCATGATGGGCATGTCTGACGATGCACATGTTGCTGCAGAACAAAAAAAAAAAATGAATTCTTGTTAGCCAACTCTTTTTTTGTTCTCTTGTGTGTCTCTATATAAAAGGAAAAGAAAAAAACTTTACCAAATGAGTGGCCCGCGTCACAAACGGCCTCGGCGCCCTGCTCCCGCATGGGGGCCTCACAAAACACGCAGCGGATGCGCGGCAGCACGTCGCGAAACTGCCACCGCAGCGCGCTCGTCAGGCTGCTGCTCACAGGCAGAAAAGTGTCGTCGCTTGCCGGCGTGGTGCCGGGGACTTGACTCCCCCGTCCGTACATCCATTCCCAAACGCGCGCTTCCGTCGTCAATTTGGCGAGCGGTGGTGGTGCTGGTGGTGGTGGCGGCGGCAGCGGCGCCATTGTCTTTTTGCTGCTGCTCCCCGCCCCTCCAGCTGCTGCTGGCGCTTCCTCGGCGTCGCCGGGCACGTGCCAGCCAAACATGACCTCGGCGCGGTCGCGCCGGCTCGGATGCTGCGTGTTGTACTTGGACACGACGGCGGCGGTACAGCCGTCGCCGGGGGAGGCGGCGAGGCCCCAGAGGCGGAAGCGGCGCGGGTGGACGTGCTGCTGCTGCTGCTGCTGCTGCTGCTGCGACGAGGAGCGTTCTTCGCGGGGTTCTTGCATCTGCACGTCGAGGTCGGGGTCGAGGTCGGGACCGTCGCCGGCGTCTACCGCCGGGTCCCCCCCGTCGTCCTCGTCGGAGGAGTCGTCAGAGTCAATGTCCTTGCCGCGCAGGGCTCTGGCGAGAGGGATGCGTCGGACGGTGCGCTGGCCTAGGTCTTCGGCCCATTGCGGGATCGGCGTCTCGTCCTCGGGCAGGGTGGTTTGGAACCAGTCTTGGTTGGTGGCCGTGCAGGACTGCCGCACGAGCGAGTAGTGCGGTGCGGGAGACCGCGATGAAGGGTCGGCGTGGTGGATGATGAGGCCTCCAAGTTGGTTAGCGACGAGTTTTCAGTTGTTGTGGCAGCGTTTGTGATCGTACCGGTTATGGGATTGGTTGGCACGTCTTGGCTTGGATACGTGGTCGAGCATAAACTTGTTCTGTGTTGCGGTAGGGCGGCGCTGGATGACGGGCCAGTGAGAGGAATTTGGAAAGGGTGGAGAATAAACGGCGAGGCGACAATCCCACGCATGTTGATAATTCCATCGTCGTTCCAAGGCTACGGGAAAGCAATCAGCACCAGTGCCTTGCCAGGGGGAACAATTTGTTTTGTAGGACTTACGATATTTTCCCACTCGACAAAGGCATCTGTAGAGAGAAATAAACAGATTCCTTTCATATCGTGTTGGTCTACTTTGACAGACGGCGTTTCGCCTTGTCTCCACGACTCTTCTATAACAACTCTGCGGAATCCAACATGGTTGTGTGCAATGTATGACAACGCAGCAATCTGTTTTCCCTCATGGGTAACCCAAGGACTCCATTTCAGGGAAAAGGCAGAGCCGGAAGATGCAAAGTCGGGATCTAGCGCATCCGTAGCCTAATTGTAAAAAGAGTTCAACAAAGAGTCCATGACTGCTTTGCATATTCACCAGAAAATTTTGTTACTTACCACGTGCGGTCCGCTGGCGTCAAACCTCGCCACTTCACGGATATCCCAGCCCTTTTCATCCGGTGCGCTGTCTCGACTGTAAAACTGCACCGCCATCACGACCACCTCCCCATCATCCGTCTCATATGCCAGCAGCGCCCTCCCCGGCAAAATCTCCTTTGCCCAAGAAAACGCCGTGATGCGCTCATTCAGAACCTCGACATCCCGTCCCAGCTCCGCGCGCCGCCGCCCTCCTCCCGCAACCGGCAGCGGCAGCAGCGCGCCCAGCCCCCACAAAGTGCGCCAGTTCTTGAATGAGCGAACCTGCATCGTAGATGACGCGCCGCCGCCACCGCCACCGCCAGCCTTGCGCAGGTCAATGTGCTCGCCGAAGCAGATGACGGCGCCGTGGCCCGTCAGCGCCGTCAGCACAGGTCGCATATTGCTGCCCAGCCCGCCAGGCGACCACTCGACGCGGATAACTTGGCCCAGGGAGGCTCCCGCGCCGGTGATCTTGCCGCGTCCGACGCCTGGAAATCCGCCTGCGCCGTCGGCGCCGCCGCCGCCGGACGGAGGCTGTGGCGGTGGAGGCGGCGGCGGCGGTAGCTCGTGCACGCCGGCAAAGAGGCAGAGCGGCGCGTTGATGCTCGGGTCGGGCCGCAGCGAGCCCGACGTCTGCATGAAGAGGGGAAACTGCGGCGACGCGGCGTAGCGCTCAGAGGGGGGCTTCTCGCCTTCGCTGCTGCCGCTGCTGCGCGGGTACTCGGGGAGGAAGATGTGGATGCCTTCTATGGTGGCGATGGCGAGCTCGGCGTCGCAGGACCAGGCAATCGCGTGGGATGTCAGGGGCCTGGATGGCAGTGACAGATTTTGAAGGGGTAGTACCTTGAATATGGAAAGTCGATTAATTAGTTGTCTGGATATTCGGAATTCATGATGTGATTTGAGGATTAGCTTGGCCTACTTTGGACTTGTCCATGTTTCCTTCATTCCGGCGAGAGCACCGTGGCTCTATGTCATTAGTGGTCTAGTCCGCAATGACTTGTTTGAGTTGAAAGGCTGACAGAAATGTTTGTCGAGTTAAACAGGTGATAGGTGCTGTTAATGAGATGTAGCAATCTTTTCGGCTGTGTTTACTTTGACGTTGAACTAGGGTGGGGCACCATTTTAAGACAGTCTTCAGCAGTATGGAGTTTGGCAGTATTGCACCGGCTTTGTGAGTAAGTCATTGACCGATTTCAAAAATATTAATAAATCTATTGATTTGAGACCCCGTCTTGTAGTATTCGTCCCCTGCGCCACGCCATTTATCAGATGCTAATACAAGTAGGAAAGAAATGGTTAAAAACCAAGCCGCTAACATTCCCGTAGAGAAGGCTGTGTCGACGCCAAGTCCCAAATGGAATCGTAACAAGAGAGCAATAAAGTAAAAATCTGATCATCTCATACAAAATTACATGGCCGTTATTGCTTCAAGTCAGGCTGAGGTGTATTCGTTTGGGCGTACTGCTGCTGCTGGGGTTGTTGGTAGGCGGGCTGAATCTCTTGCACAGGCAGATGCTGCTGCTGCTGGTTCTGCTGCTGAGGATTTTGAGGCTGAGGATTTTGAGGCTGCATTTCGTACTGCTGGGCCTGGACGTTCATCTGGGGCTGTTGGGCGTACTGCGAATGAACGGGCGTCTGAGGCACGAGGACCTCTAGAGCACCATCGTGACGGCGCCGCGCAACCATGTTCTTACACTGGCTGCAGCGGTACTCAACGTCCTCGAACCAGCCGGCAAGGCAGGGCACGCAAGTTAGGCAAACGCAGACGAGACAGAAAAGGGCACCGACGAGACTGTAGCCGAGAAATTAGCACTTTTGAGCTTTACGCTATCGAGTCCATCGATGCTAGGAGAAGATGCACACATTTGCATGGAACTGCCCTCCTTGCGAATTTCTGTCATGGTCCGTCGATGGCAGAACGGGCAGTCGATGGGCTGCGGTTGGTCGCTGAGCATGTTGAGAGGCACGACAGTCGCGGGATAGCCATTTGGCCCCGGGACGGGCACGCCATGGTGGGCAGCTTTGGCCTGGTCATAACTAGGGGGAAGCACTTCGTGGGTGTGCCCTTGAGGAATTGATTGAATGACCTCGGGGTTCTGAACGGGCGGTTGGTAGACGTTGGCGGGCTGGACAGGGGATGATTGCTGAGGTTGCTGAGGTTGCTGAGGTTGCTGAGGTTGCTGCTGTTGCTGACTCATTGTGTCGATTTCTGCGCCGGCGAGATTAAAACTATTTTCGATGATGCGCAACTTTGACAAGAGGACGAGAAAGAAATGTTACAAATGGACGAGACGAAGTGGGCGTTTGACTTCCTTTTCTTCAAGTCCAGTTTTCCTGAATCAGTCCAAGGGTGACGGCGACTGCCTATTTTTACTGGGCACTAGGCCCATCCGATGCGCCACAGCTGCCTGCACTTGTTATTATCGCCCCTCGTATACACCCACTGTAGCTCATTCTTTGGAAAGAAAAGCCATCTTTGCGCATGATGAGCAACGCGTGGTAATTTAGATTCGAGCGGCTGAACGCTGTGAACAGCCCCAAGAGGACCCTTTTACGGGGCTCTTTGTAGGGCTGCGCGGGCTAGTCTGGCAATGGCGCCCATGTAGGCTGACTCGAGCCCGACATAGCCATCGACTTGCATTTTCTCTCTTGTTGCCCTTGTTGGCGTTTTCGATACTGGAAGGCGCATGGCAAAGAGTGTAACTTTAGCACGTTGGCACGCTGTCAGATGTGTGGGTGACAGCGCTTCAAGCAGCTCGTCGGAGCAACAGTTTCGAAAAGCAGCACGCCAAGCGTTTCCATTCAGAGCTGCCAATTGTTACAGTCAGGTTTTGCTGGAGCGCAGCCTCGTGTCCTGTCCAAGATTGGATTAGACAACGTGCTGGTGGACTAGTGGCAGGTCATATGAAGTCAAGTATGGACGTGGTTTCGCACAGGGCGATACGCCCCTTCATATCATGCATCTTCATCAAGCTGCCACGGCTAGCGCTCATCATATATCCTATTCCAGCTCCTGCGATTGGAATTGATACGCTCCGCCAGAATGCCTGGGCTGCACGTTTCTCCTTGCTCTTCAAGGATGCTTCTTGTCTGAGACCAGCAGCGTCCTTGCGATCGACACGCTTCGCCACCACGCTAGATTTGGCGCTCGCCAGCCCCTGCATTCATACCGAACCCGGTGACTTAAAAAAGCGATGCCAACTTGTGAAGCCGCTTCATGCCACGATTCTGCGGGCAGCGTCTGCAGAAAACAAACTCTTTGATTCTTGTCAAGCTGCCATGCTATCATCGACGGCCTGAAAGAAAAAGGCCCCCGGATTCATATTGTTATGCGCCAAAGTTACTAAGCAGTAGACTTGTAAACCTTCCTTCACACCCACCTGCACGTCACAAGTCGTCAGTTACCTATTTACACCACCATCACAATACACATAAGGTGTTCCCTAAATTTTGCTTTACTTGATGAAACATTTGGAAATCACATAAAAATGTCTGCCAAAGTGAGAGAAACACCTCAAGTTACGCGTGAAAGCTCCCCGGAATCACAAACAAACCTGACTTGTTTCCGACAACTAGGTCGTGAGCCAGCAAGAATGGATCGAGGCCAGCAAAGCGCTCCTCGAAAAAGAAAAGGACCTCATGCGCGCCGCCGACGCACTCAGCGCCGCTCGTCGCGCGCTGCCAATGGTTCGGGTGGACCGTGACTACGCATTCACAGCCGCCGACGCCGACGCCGCCCCCGTCTCCCTCAGCGAGCTATTTGACGGAATGGACCAGCTCATCATCTACCACTTCATGTTCGCTCCCGACGACGCGCGAGGCTGCCGCGGCTGCGCCCACGTCGCCGAGTGTCTGCCCGACGCGCGCCACCTGCGCTCGCGCCGCACCCAGCTGGTCTGCGTGTCGCGCGCGGCGCCGGACAGGCTCGCCGCCTGGAGGGAAAAGTGCGGATGGACGTTTCCCTGGTACTCGACGGCGAAGGATGCCAGTAACCAATTCAACAGAGACTTTTACGTATCCGTTGACCAAGGTGCCGCGGCAGAGAGCGCGCCGGCCGATGCGCCGGGCGGCTTGTTTAATTTTCGCAGCAGGCAGGAGATGGAGGCGCTCGGGAAGAAGCCGTATACGGGTGAGTATTTTGGCTTTAGCGTCTTCTTGAAGAATGAGAACGGTGAGGTGTTTCATACGTACTCGACATATGGACGAGGAGTGGAAAGGGTCATGTCTACTTTTGCGCTGCTCGACATTACGCCTCTGGGTAGACAGGATGAGCCGGCAGGACCTGGCGCATTCAAAGTCAAGTACGAATATGAGCAGGACGCTTGACGTGTGCGCTGTAATGACCTTTATGCACTGGAACAGGTTTGAACAGCGTAATTCGTATTCTTCCAAGCACAGAATCGCAACAAAGCATGAGAAACAAAGAATCCTTCTAAAGAGTGCAACGCCCGCCAACCCAACGCAACAAGGCCTTGCTGCTGTAAAATGCATCGTGTTATCTTACAAAAGTCACCCTCGATCCTTTACTTTTCCAGAATCGCGCCCAAACCCCATAGCGCCACGCACCCCACCAGCGCCGTCACGCCAACAGCCTTTCTCGTGAGCCAGTTCTCCGTCGTCAACGCCGTTGCGCCCTGCACCTTGCGCGCCGACTCAGCAACATCATTCGTGGGCACGCTGGCGGCGGGTGCCGATGCCGCCGAGTCGTTGGCGCGCCGCGCGGCCAGCTGCTCGGCCTCCTTGGCGCGTAGCAGCGCAATCGTCTTGCCGAGGCCGAGGAGGTCCTCCTCGAGGACCCGGTCCTGCGCGCGGTCCACCTCGACCTTTTGAATGTTGCCGAAGAAGTCGGTGATGAGGCGGCTGCGCGCGCCGTCGGCGCCTTCGGGGAATAGGTCGTAGCGGACGCCGGCGTTGGAGTGGATCTTGTCAAAATCGTAGCTGTCAAAGAGCTCGCCGACTGTCTTTTGGCTGTTCATGTCACGGACCTGCGACTCGAGGAACTCGAGGTTGTAGTAGGTGTAGCGGTCGATGACGGCGACGCCGACGTCGTTGTCGGCATGGTGCGAGTAGGACGACTCGTCGAGCTCGGAGGAGCCAGTCGCAATGATATTTGGCGAGTACAGGCGGCTATACATGGTGTTGGCTTGGCAGGTGTCAATCATGAAGAGAATCTCGTTGTATCTAACGGATTGATCAGCAACAAAGCAGTGCGCGGATGGATCGCAGCAGCGAGCTCACCTCTTCTTCTCCCACATTTGCTCAAAAGCATGTGCCAAGTCAAACGCGCCAATCTCCTCTGCGTCTTGAAATTTGAGAAACTCGTTGCCGCCATGGCCCGTCATGTATACGAGAATGTTGCTGCGCTCGTCGGTGAGCAGGCGCTTGGAGCGCGGCATCTCCTCGCCGACGCGGTCCGTCAGCAGGCGGATAAAATTCTCGACCGTGACCTCGTAGCCGCGGTAGTCAACCTCGATATTGTCGCCGTAGAGGTCGACGGCGCGGTCCGAGTTGCTGTAGACGGTGCCGGGGAAAGCGTTGCGCGGGTTGCACGCCATGTCGTCGGGTAGCATGAGGATGATTTGCGAGTCGGGAATGCCGAGGCGCTTGACGGTGCGGTAGATGGAGAGCACGTTGGCGAGGTGGCGGTAGTTGAACCAGAAGCGCGATGTGCAGACGAGGACGGCCCAGTTGCTGGTGTGCTCGGAGAGGGCGGTGGCCGCAAACAGGAGCGAGGCCAGGACGGCCTGCAGCCCCGTGTCCCACTTCATTGCGCGAATCGAGGACCTTGAGGATATTCGAGGGTAGAGAAAGTCGTAATCGTAGGAGAACAGAGGCGGGAAGTGCTAGTCGGGGTGTTTTTGCATCAATCGTGTTAATCGTGTTCAGGGGCGTCGAGGATGTGGTGGCGACCGTGCCGAGTCTTGTAGCGCGAGTGAAGGTTGAAGCCAGGCAGCTTACAAATGTGTGGGGGGATCTTCAGCCAGTGCTGAGTCCAGATGGCGGTGCTGCTCACTAGTGACATCCGCACCAACTTTTTAATCAAGATCCAGTGATACTTTGGTTTCGATTCATGTATTACCATGCAACACAAGACAAGCTTAAGACAGCCTATAAGCGCCTTTCTTGGGTTCTAGAAGCATGGTGCTCAATGCGTTGGTGCTGTATATGAACGGTGCCCCGGCAAAATACTCCGTTTGATAATCACTTGACGTTCATAAATACCCTCAGAATCTTCCTTAATGAACAATATTTGAATTCTGCTTGCTCAAATAAGAGTGCTCTCATTGCAAGTTGGACGCGCCGTGCGGATTGCCCAGCTTTCCTCCCCATCGAAGCTTGGTGATCTGGGGGCCTGGGGCTAGCGAACGGATCCACTGCGTTTTGTCCCAAGTGCAGTGCCTGTCCTGTACCTTCTTTTTACATTTTTCGTTGTTTCATCGTGGCTATCACAATTGTAACTGATCTATGCTCTCACTCTCCCATCACTCAAATTGGCCTTGCCGGTGGGCAAATAGCGGTGGAAGCAAAGCCGAAATGTGCCTCCAACTTTTTCTGAACGACCATGGCTGGGAGCCTTGCGGTCGGCCCTGTACGACAGCAGACGCAATGGCGCAGAGATCCCAGGTCAACAAAGGGCAGATATCATGGCAAGGCACTCCTGTTTGACACCGTTCTAGAGTCAATCGGACAGTGTCTCTTTACGAGGAGGCCGTGGCCGAGTCTTGCACAAGTTTGCCCGGTCCGAAACAAACGAAATCACAAAAAAGCACCCGCTCTAGAGTGGCCCTGCAGAGAGCATCGTCTGCAAGCGGTGCAAAGAATTGCGCTGCCCTTGTCGAAAACTCTTGTTTAGCCTGCTGCGAATTGACCCCCAATCAATACGGAGGACTGGGTTGGGCTTCAAGAGCGATGTCAAGGATTCCCTCATTTTCACCGACAGCCTTGGTCAGCTGCGAAAAGGGCTCCCCGGGCCGCATAGCACCTTGCAGATCTTGCCCCCGACCTAGTCCTGGAGGGTGCGCTGCCAAGAATTATGGCCAGGCCTCGGCCGTCGCCGCGCAGGCGTTCTGTACACAAACCTGTGATTTCGATGCGTTCTTCTTCTTCCAACATGGCTTCCGACAGAGGCTTGAAAACCCTTTCACGAGAGAGGGCCGGAGGACAACCACTGGTAAGCTGGCGACATATGCATCGTGATTTGCTGCATCGCTGTCCAACTTTGAAATTTGCAGCACCTCCGCCACCTGGTGATTGATTTGTGCGAGCTGGCGCGAGTTGCGGCAACCAGTCTCCGGAAAAGCCGATGGATCGTCCCCCCCCCCCCATCATGGACGTACTGGTACAACAAGGCTGTTTTTGCAGGGGCCTGCTTGTGAAATCTCACGCCAAATTTCCACATGCAGCCTTTTCCGAGGCTTGGCAGTCTAAGGAGACGAGGCATTGCCAATTGGGTGCGCTGGTGTAGGGGCGCAGGGGGCTGTCTCGGGTGCCGGGCAGGCAGAGATGGGACGGGCAATCTCACAGTTGTGTTGCTGAGTGTCCACTGCCGCCGTCTGTGAGTTTGCATTCTTCATGCATCTCGTAGTTGGGTCTCCATGATTGTCGCCTCCACATGCTTTGCAGTACCAATTCCGAAACTGGATGCCCCATCTCACGCGTTTGTCATGTTAGCTCAAAGAACACAGGTTTTCTGAAGCCGGCGACAGGTTCTGTGTCTTTGAGGGAGGAGAGTTCCGAGCCTTTTAGCTAAAAATACCTCCCCTATGCTGCAAAGGCTGTGGACAGACTAAGACAAAGACAGCACATTCTGCATGTCATCCACCACCACCATGTGCATGGTCGGGTGGTGGCGAGCCTGGTCGCTCAGCTCGCATGGCATGTTGTGAACGAGCCCGGGGGTGCCCTTTCTGGTCTTGATTTGAGCCAATGCCCGTTGCGCTTTATCCAATCTATTCTCCGCTGCTCAGCCCAGGTAGTCAGCCTGGTTGTCTCCAGTTTCGTTTCCTTCTGCTCAAACAAGCGGCAATATGAGTGAGAGGTGGAGGGAGAGACCCCGGAAGCCTCACTTTCGCTTCTGTGCGTGTTCGTATGGCCACTCGGCCGGGACAAGGGGCGGGTACATTTCTTTTTTTGATGCTTATTTTACTCGTTTCTGCGGAGAAACAAGTGAGTAGCCCCCGTTTGCCCTAGGGATGGGCTGCGGGTGGCGTTGTGAAATGGAGGTTCCTTTGTTTCCTCGGGCCCATGCTTCTGCATGTATCACAAAAGGGAGGGGTTCTTACATATACCTAGCAAGCCCTTTTTGCTACTGTTTTGGGGAGCAGGCTTGCAATTCTCTTCCACTTCGTAGGAATATTGCAAAGGTTACATCTTGGAATTGCGAATAGGCCCCTTGCCCTCCAGATCTCAAGATGCTTCGAAAGGTCGTCTTCACGGCGGCGCTGCTGTTGGCCTCGTCGACCCAACCAGCTGCTGCGACTCGATCCGACGGGACCCCCATCTGCGATTATTATGCCAAGGAACTGTATGGCGATAACACAAAGAACAATCAGCTCAAACTCATGACCAGCATCGTCGCGTTTGCGTACGCGGGAGGAGAAAAGCTGAAAAACGCCGACAAGAATAGCACTGGTATTTTCAACGTAGGCTCGTTTGACAACAAAGCCCTCTACCTGCGCCCGTACTTTGATGGGACAAGTAAGCAGAAGCGTCGTATATGAATGCTTTCTAAATTGTGTTGACATTCTCTTTTAGTGAATACGACAAACCTCAATGATCAAGCGGTGGCACTCAACTGGCTTGATGGCGGCGGCGTGGATCCGTTACGAGCCTTCATCAATGGCACAAAAGACACAGCTAACATCAAGAGGAACACCAACCAATAGTATGCCAAGACCCTACCCAAGAACTCGGATACAGTGTTAACAGGCTTCTGTAGCACTCTCTTCACGCATTGGTATGTTGCGTTTGGTCGCATCTACGGCTGCAGCGAGGTCGAAAACTTTCTCGATCAAAAGTACAGGACGCTCATGCCAGCCTACGTCCACAAATATATGGACCTCGACAAGGCCAAGATTGCGTACTTTATCCGCCAGCTCATCCTGGCTAGCAAGTACTACGGATTCACCGAGCAGGACGCCAACACTCTGGAGCAATACATGAACAATCGCTACAACATCCGATGCGCACCCGTGGACAAGAATATGCTCAACTCCATCTGCTTCGCCAAGGACTGCCCACTCGCGCTCCCAAAGTCGGACTGCGACGCCTATAAGGAAATCAAGCCTTACGGCGTAAATGACGATCCCTCAGCAACGCCCAGCGCCACTGGAACCTCGCCTGCCGCGCCCACAAACACCAGCGACAGCGGCAAATCGGACCTCGGCACCGGTGCAATTGTAGGCATCGCCGTCGGTGCGGCGGCCGGAATCGGTCTCATCATCGGCGCGCTCTGGTTCCTGTTCAAGAAAAAGGCCAGCCGCCGCGACGACGCCAAGCAGCCCGACGGCAGCGTCGCGTCGCCCAACCCCGGCGGCTACAACGGATCCATGTACTCGCCGGCCATGACGCAAGGCACGCCCGGCCCGTACGACGGCGGCAGTCAGGGACAGTACGATCCGAACCGCCAGAGCCAGTTCACGTACTTTTCCAACACACAGGACTCGTTTGGCCAAGGCGGCAGCCCGCCGGCGTTGCACGGCTGGACCGAGCTGCCGCCACAGGAGCTGCACGCCACCGAGATATCGGGCGCGCCGGGGTCGTCGCCGAGCCCGGGCTCCCTGTCCGGCGCGCAGTTCAAGTCGGGATACAAGCCAGACCTGCGGGAGCTCGTAGAGATGGAGAGCCCTCCCCCGGCACATCCAAACGGGGCTCAGGGCACACCTCAAGACGGGCAAACCCCGACACCCAAGTAGGAGGCAAAGCGGCACAACTAACGATGGGTAATTTGGGATGGATAAAGGGAAGTTCCTTTGACGTTTCTTTTTTCTTTTTGCATAATGTTTCATTGTTGGAGTTTCGTATACCTAGGATACGTTTTGAGGGCATTTTCACCATGGTGTCCATCGCCATCTTTTGTATGGAATATTTATTACTCACGAGTCAATGTTTGCCAGCGCTATGCGTGAATGAAGTGGACGCCATGTCAAAGATCTTGCTCTGGAAAGCAAGGCCCTCGAGACGAACCGAATTGCGTCTGTGAATGGACGGCGCAGTATGTGACCTCTGCGCTCCGACTTGTATGCAAGGTGGCTTTCAATCAAGATTGCCCCGATTAGAAGCCGAGACAGTGTCCTGAGCGCTCAGCCCCGCTTCCTTCCATTGTTCGTCAGTATTTATAGTCGTTGTTTGCATGATTGGCGCCACGAGCAGCAGACTAGCGTGGTGTAGTAGTTGCTTTTGCGCCGTCAAATGGGAGCAGAAAGTAGGTTCAAGGCAGTTAAACGTGCATATTTCCAAGACTCACGTTTCATGCAGCTCAGATTATTTAAGAGATGCAGCTAAAATTGCGGTTTTGTCCTTTGTAACCGAGACTCGTCCGTTGAGGGTTTGAGGGTGGGTCAAAGACTTGGACATGGTGAAGGTGGCACAAACAGCCAAAGACAGAACAAACGGGCACTCAAATTGTTTCACCTGTTGACACACTGGAAATGAATATGCGGGTGGTACGGAGTATTCGTATGGCGGCTGAGTACTGGCATCATGTATGCACAGTGGGTGGTGTCACTAGATGCAAGCTCGACCCACTATTCAGCAACTGAGGTCGATCCAGGTGATGGATATGTGAGAGCGCGCCCATGCAGCAGCGTAGCAAAAGACCGATATTGGCGCGACTAGTAATCCATAAGATATTATTTAATATAGCTGTCCTTCTCAGGGGCAGTCTTTGTACTAGTAACTGTGATGTGCCAAACGCATTCTCGACAGGGTTGCATCGATTTTTGACAGACACAGCGCGCGGCTACAGCACAATCAAATAGCGAAAGTGGGCGAGTCCACGTGTAATGACGACAGAAAAAGGAGGGGTCCAGAGCTCCCATTTTATTTTTCTTCCTGGTCACAAGGCAGAACTTTTTTGTTTGGATCGTGGGCATGAGGGGCACTAGTTGTGTGTGCAAATGGTGGCTACTTGGGCTCGTTCGCAGCGAATCTAGCCCGAGCTATGGAGAAGTTAACTGGGGAGAAGATGGAGCGACCCAGAGAAATTAAGTACAGACGGTGACAGCCTGACAGGACAAGGGAATTTTTTGATTCTTTTGATTAGTTACTAGTAAAAGATGCGCGTCACATGCAGCAATTCCAAGTTGCTGCTGCAGGGGTCGCAAGAGAGGAAAAGTAACAGGAGCTATTCGTAGGTTATTACAAGTCATGCATCAATGCCTGCCAGTGCCAGTATCACCATATCACCCATCAGGCAAACTGCCTCGTAAATAGTTTGCTAGACGGGACCATTTGCTGCAACCCATCACTAATCATGAAAGATATCGCATTGTCATAAATTATTCCCGTACTTGCTTTGGCAGCCGCCCACCTCTATTCCCCTTCCACCCCGGTGTAACAGCCGCCTGCCCTCGTGAAACACTCTTCTTCTTCTTCACACGTCTCCCCCTCCTGTCCTCCTCCTCCATCTTCTACTGCCAATGTATTCTTGCCGTCCTCCCACGGCTGTCATCAACGGCATACGTCCTCTTTAGCCTTGAACCACCACCCACCAACGCTGGCGTTTTGTCCTCTCAAAACCGATCCCCGACAGGCCGAAGCCCACACGTCCATCACCTGCACGCACGCTACTGCTACCAGCCCAAGTTTGCGCCCACGTTCACACCTTGGTCCAGCGAACTCAATTTCATCGCCTCGCTGCATCCTCCCAGCCTGTGCGCGCCCATAAGCTTCTTTGCTGCAGGTACGGCTTTCAAAGCGGCCTGCACATCTTGCAAAGAACCAGCAGGGCGGCCTTTGTTTGCCTGTCGCTGCGTCGCCGCTCTGGCTACATCCTGGCTGCGGTCGGCCGTCTTGCGCCGCTAGCTTGTCTTCGGCTGATGCTATAATCATACCCGCTTGCCTGCAACGCTGCCTTTTCGACTTTGCAACTCTGTCCAACGTCGATTGCAGAAGTCTTGGCCAGGAAAGACCGCTTGTACGCTACCTAGGTAGCTTCCGGCGGGACATCATGGTCGCGCCACCCTCACACATCTTTGTCGTGCGGTTCGTCTTCTTCCCACGCACCAAGCTCCCCGCGACGCATCTAGCTAACGAGACTCTACAGACACGGAAATCGCCTAGACGCCGCCGACAAGAAATGGCATCTTACATCTCCGACCCCCTACGACCCTCCCTTAACGTACTCTGGGCTACAGCAAGCTCGACAAGTGGGCAACTACATTGCTGGCATTCTCGAGGCGGCCAAACTGGAACACGAAGCCAAGAATGAGGGCAAGCCTGGTACCAAACGAAGGCGATTCAAAGTCGTTATTCACACCTCTCCGTTCCTCCGATGCGTCCAAACTTCTGTCGGTATTAGCTCAGGCCTCGCCCAGCTCCCCGCCGATTCTATATATACCCCCTCCGACATCCTCGTCCCACCTCATGCAGCCAAAGGTCAGACCAATAAACTCAAGACCGCTGTTCTTCGCATAGACTCCTTTCTCGGCGAATGGCTCTCTCCGGAATACTTCGAACTGATCACCCCGCCTCCTGGGCCCGCGCTCATGCTGGGCGGTGCCAAAGCCGAGCTTCTGCGACGCGAAGACTACAGCTTTTACAGCTTCGACGAACCACCTCCGCCGCCTCCACCTACACAAAAGTTGTGGCAATCTCCCAAGCTGCGGCCTGTTGATGCGCCTCAGTCCCCTGCCGAGGACAATGGCAGCCCTATTCTCAGCGTCTCGTCACTGGCAGCGGCGCTGCCCTTAAGCACAGGTCCTAAAAAGGGCTACGTTCCTCCTAGACCAAGCCTTCCAGTTTCTGGTGCGGGCAGCATACCTGAAGGTATCGTGGCCCACGCCAGAGACACATGCGTCGGTGTAGATTTTCAATGGGACTCGATGCGAGAGCCGCTCGACTTTGGCGACGGTGGGCAGCTCGGCGAGGAGTGGGTTTCCATGCACAAGCGATTTAGAAAAGGTTTGCGGAAAATGGTCAACTGGTACGCTAGCACGGACAATGCCGCAGAGATGGTCACCAATATGAACTCGGACGGAGACGACTACACCCTCGACGCTACCGACAATGAAGAAATCGAGACTGTTTTGATTCTTGTATCACACGGCGCCGGTTGCAATGCTCTCATGGGCGCCATCACTCACCAACCCGTCCTTATGGACGTCAGTATTGCGTCTATCACCCTGGCTCAGCGCCGGGCACAGGTTGACTACGAACAACTCCGCAGCGAGCTAGCCAAAGAAGCCGAGGTCCAGCCCCTAGTCGCGGTTGACGAGCTCTACGAAGTCAAAGCATCTGCTACCACGGAGCATTTGCAGTCCACAGTCTCGTCGCCCAGCTCCGCCCGGTCCGTGTCCGCCAACAATGCCTGGAATCCTCACGCGCGGGGCCGCACGTCCACATTTAGCAGCGGCAGCAGCGGCGCCGTCATCAGCCCCTTTACTTACAGCAGCGACGCCTTTCCCGTGGCCGCGGCCGAGCAGATGTTGCGACGAGAGTCGTCGCAAAAGTCAATCCGTGCCGCCGGCAACATGATTGCCGCGCGCAGCAAGAGCACCAGGAGTAACAGCAGCAGCTCAAGCCTCAACAACGAGATCAAAGCCGGGCGGCCCTCGAGCTCCAGCAGCAATGCAGTTGGTCTCTGGGCCCCGGCTCCGTCTTCCCTCCGCCTCATGGACGATAATGTCGACAACGATGATGACGACGGCGACGTCAATTCGAATCCTTTCGATACAGTGCTGCCCAATTTTGGCAGCTTCAACGCCGGGCCGCCGCCACCGCCACCAACACAACCTTCCACCGAGGAGAGCACATTGACATTCGGCGCCGACTTGCCGTCCTTTCCCAGCTACACCACCTCCTTCTCCGGCGGCCCCGTCCAGGCGCCGTCCCCGTTTGGCAACTTTGGCGCCGTCGACTCACCCGTCGCAGGCAGCGGCACCCTCATGTTTGCCGGACCCATCAAGCTGCAGACGAGCAGCCTGGACAGCGACGACGACGTGCTGCTCCCGCCCGACGAGGTCATTGCCACCACCACACCCCTCGGCGGCGGGCTCGGCGGGCTCTGGGGCCGCCCGACGCCACCGAGCGATGCGGACAAGTTTCGCGACATGAGCCGCACTAAGCGACGATGGACGGTCAGCGAACGTCCTCTCTAGTAATAGTCCATGGCCTCTTTCTCGCGCTGAAACCATGGCCCCAATGAACTCTACTCTAATTTGTTGTGAAGCTTAAACAGAAAAGGAGGCCATGTCAAGGCTCGCATACTCACGAGTTGTATTTTTAGCAATCATTGCATTCATTTCTGCATTTTATTTTCATCATGTACGCTGGCGTATCAGGGGCGTTTCTATTCATCTTCTTGTTGTTTGGTAACGCAAAGCGGGCGGGCATTGATGAGAATTTCGCAACATGCTTATTGAAAAGCGCACACTAAATAAGCCCGTGACTAGAATTGTGAGGGGGGGGGGACGACGCTCAGCACGGGTTAGGTAGCGAGCAACTTATCAAACAATCCAAGATGAAAAGCGCACACATTGAAACAGAGGGATGTTTACACATCATCACAAAATTTCAAGTCTTCTGTTCAACCAAGATGGAAAATAAACTCGTTACTAAGCTCTTTGGGGGAAAAGCATGCATGACTAGACAAAGGGAAAATCAGTCCCCCCCCCCCCGGATTTTTATAATACACAAAAAAGGCGACTTGACCCTTGTCGTTCCTCCTTCAAATGTTCTGGCCGAGACCTGGACCGTTACATGGAATTTTTTTACTGTTCCTTTTTTGTTTCTTTTTTAAATCTTGCTCTTGTCGGCAGAGAGGAGCTCGGCAGCGGCACCCGCAATGGAGGGTTTGCCAGTCTCCTTGACCTTGGAGGTGAAGATGATCTTGTTGCCCTCCTTCCACATCTCGGTGATGACGGTCTGGCCAGGGTCGACGGTACCGGCAAAGCGGACCTTGATGTTCTTGATAGGGCCGAACCTGTACATATAGCATTAGCACGCAGTGTTACTTGAGAGACAGGTTTATAAGGCTAGAAGTTGTGACTTACTTGTCGTAGATGGCCTTGCCAGCAATACCAAAAGAGCAGAGACCGTGTAGAATGGGCTTCTTGAAGCCACCCATCTTGGCAAACGCGGGGTCAACGTGCAGAGGGCTTAATATGTTGCGTTAGCTAATGTACAACTCACCTTTTTTGGGCTGTTTTGCAAGGAGGGTCAAGTTATGGTTTAAAACTTACTTGTAGTCACCGCTCAGACGGTAAATGGCAGCCTGATCAGGGTGGACGTACTCCTCGTGGACGTGATCGGGGGCGCGCTTGGGGGGCATGTTGGCGGCTGTGGCTGCGCCGCGGTCGGCAGGCTTCTTCTGGCCGTCGAAGCCGCCGGCGCCGCGGAGAAAGACGGTCATCTCATTGTAAAAGATATCCTCGCCCGTCTCGGCAATGGTGGTGGTGACGCCCGTCTTGACGACGGAGGCCTTGCCCTTGTCCACGACCTCGAGGAGGCGGCCCTTGGATACGAGGTTGGCGCTCGTGGGCAAGGGGAATTTGCGAATCTCGAGGTACTGCTCGCCGTGGAGCAGTGTCATGGGGTTGAAGTTGGGGACAATCTTATCAAAGGAGATGCCGGTGTCGGCTGCCATGGCAGGGATCACACCGTACGTGGGAAGGAGCTGGAAGTTCTCGGCGCCCTCGCTTTAATGGCTGGGTTAGCAGACTGGCTTTGCTAGAGAATGGTACATTTGTCCGGTTCGAAGCTTACAAGACGTAGTCGAGCTCAGTGGCCTTGGCGCCGACACCAATGTTGTACAAAAGAGTGTCGCGTTCCTCATAACTGAAGGGAGTGGGAGCACCCTCGGTCTTCAAGGCCTCGTCAATGGCAGCGAGGTATTCATTGGCGGGGGCAGCGCTGGCAGCTTGCTACTCGCACAAACACGTTAGCATACGCTTCAAAAATTTATCAAGTGCAGGATGACGTTGAGATGATCATGACGATAAAATACATGTGTTGGTTCATTCTAATTCGTATATGGTTCTACATCAAGGAAGGTTTGGGTCAACTCATACCTTGCTGCTGCCGGCCTTGTTCTCCAAGTTGCCCATAATCTTGCCGAAAGAGTCAGTGGTTCTCTCCGGGTTCTCCGCACGGCCGTCCTCAAAGTCGGTGATGGCCTTCCAGTTCTTGACAACCTCTTCGGGAGTCAAGGCCACGTCGACAGGGAAGCCGTGACCACCGGCCTGCTGCCAGCGAGTCTTTCCGGCCCAGCCGCTGCCGACCTCGTAGAGGCCGCCGGTAGGGTCGGGGCAGACGTCACTGCAGAGGGCGAGGATCAGGGGAGCAATGTAGTCGGGCTTGAAGGACTCCAGCATCTCGGGTGTGAAGACAGCCTTGGTCATGGCGGTGCCGGCGTTGGGAGCAATGGTGTTGACAAAGATGTTGTACTTGGCGCCTTCGATGGCAAGAGCACGGGAGAAACCCAGGATACCACATTTCTGTCATTTGTTAGTCTGGCCTAGAAACTGTGTTTTGGTTGCAACGGGTACTTACAGCAGCGGAGTAGTTGGCCTGGCCAAAGTTGCCATAGATACCACTGGTGGAGGTGGTGTTGATGACACGGCCGTACTTTTGCTTGAGGAAATAGGGCCAGGCAGCCTTGGTGACCTTGTAGGTACCGCGAAGGTGAACATTGAAGACGGGGTTCCACAGGCTGTCGTCCATGTTGGAGAAGGCCTTGTCGCGGAGGATGCCAGCGTTGTTGACAACGACGTCGATACGGCCAAAGGCATCAATGGCAGCCTTGACAACAGTCTCGCCGTCTTCAGCAGAAGCCTTGACACCGACAGCCTTGCCGCCGGCCTTTTTGATTTCGTCGACAACGGTGTCGGGGTTGACGAGATCGTTGATGACGAGGCTAGCGCCAGCCTTGGCGAAAGCGAGGGCGTAGGCGCGGCCAATACCAGCGCCAGCACCAGTGATGAGGACCACCTTGCCGTTGTAGTCAATCTTGTCGCCCTGCTCGCTGGGAGGCAGCTGGGCAGATTTCTCGGAGAGCTCAATGAAGTTGTTGGGCTCGGCGGGGAAGGTGGAGTTCTTGGAGAAGTCAACGACCTTGTCCCAGTTCTTGATGATGGCACTGGCGGTGTATGAGGAGTCGGGCTTGAGAAGCAGACCCTCAGCACGCTGCCAGCGGAGCTTGGCGGCAAAGCCGCCGCCGACCTCGTAGATGCCGCCGGTATCGCCAGTGTTGTTCTTGTGAGTGAGGACACCGACGACAGGGACGACGAATTCAGGCTTGAGAGCCTCGAGAAGCTCGGGCGGGAAGACGGTGCTGGTCAGACGCGAGGCGGCTAAGCTCGGTTAGCGGGTTGCTCGGTAAAGAAGCCCGGACAGGCACGGGAGAGTCATACCAATGGGAGCAATGACGTTGCACAGAATGTTGTACTTGTAGCCCTCCTTAGCGAGAGTCTCAGTGAAGCCAACCAGGGCAAGCTTGGCAGCCGAGTAGTTGGTCTGACCAAAGTTGCCATAGAGACCGGCAGCCGAGGCGGTGTTGATGACGCGACCATACTTTTGCTTGCGGAAGTGAGGCCAGGCGGCGCGGGTGACCTTGTAGGCGCCGTAGACGTGGACGCGCATGATGAGGTCCCAGTCCTCATCCTTGAGGTTCTTGAAGCTGGTATCGCGGAGAATACCGGCATTGTTAATGACGACGTCGACACGGCCAAAGGCCTGGATGGCGGTGTCGATGATTTTGTCACCGAACTCGACCGAGTCGTAGTTGGAGACGGCCTTGCCGCCAGCCTTTTTAATCTCATCGACGACAAGATCGGCAGCCTGAAATATTGCGAGTTAGTTGTGCAATGTCTTTTTAATTTTCTCCTGACCCTAGTGTGCTGGTGGCCGAGGTCACAACTCCAAGCTACGTACCTTGGCCGAGTTGCCCTCACCGTTGAAGGAGCCACCGAGATCGTTGACAACGACACTGGCGCCGCGCGAGGCGTAGAAGAGGGCGTAGGCTTTTCCGAGGCCACCACCGGCACCGGTGACGACGACGACCTGGCCGTCGTATCTCAACTGCTCAGACATGGTGTGCGTGTGTATGTGTGAATGGGTGGGGAGAACGGGATATGAAGGAGACCGGCTGTCGTGGGCGTAATCAGTCAAGACAAGCCACAAGAGACAACTGGAGTTAGAAAAGAGGTGGATTGGGGGGGGGTATCAGAGATAAAATAAAATCGAGAGGAGGATTCAAGGAAGAAAAAAGGTGAGCGATCGGGAATGAAAGTTGCAAACCGGGGCTTCTTAAGCATGGGAAGCTTTGGGGCAGCGAACAGATGACGGCGCAAAGCACAAAGCCTCGGTTCACAACGTGCGGGTACCGAGGGGACCAGTCTGTGGGGGGGGCACTATTCCATTTTCGGCACAAGTTCCTAGCGGCGGTCGCCCAGCTTCACATGTTTGACTTACTTGCATGCTGTAATCTGAACATAGTTGCGGATAGCGCCGGCCATTGATGAATGGATTGTCGACATATATCCGTACATTGCCATTCTATTTAATATGATAGAGATGAAATTTAAAATTCAAATTTACATTTGCAAGCATTCTTTCTACTCACCGTCCGACTCGTACTCGCCAACTCCAGTGACCAGTAGCTCCACTCTATCTAGGAAACTCGGGCCAATGAACCTGTTTACATCATCAGCACATCTGCTGCCGGAATCCACGGGCGGGCGGGCACCGTTTGGGGTAGCTACATAGGTACCTACCTACCACCTACCTCTACCTGTAATTATGTGCTAATAACGGCCTGCAGTCAGTAATAATACCAGTACTAGGAATTAAGGTAGTCGGGGCGCTGCTGTTTCTGATTTACACGTGCGCTCATGATAGCCAGCCAGAAATCAGCAAACACGGCGGAAATACCGCCGTCAGCATAGATATCCTCATCATGAGACTGAAAGATTCAATTCCTCGCCTCCTATATTTTGCCCCATCATCACCATTGTCCGCCCATCTCCATTCTCTAATATCCGTACAAAAAGACCATCTCTCTACCCCACAAAATTTCATAAACTCCGTGCGCCGCTTTACTTTTCCCGTTTGTTAACTTGCTTTGCTCTCCAGCCAATCGCCCAACCGCTAACCCCACAAACCCCGGCTACCAAGTCGCCTATATCCAAAAAAACCGCTACATCGTCAGTCACCCCACACAGCCAACCGTGGCATGGGCCGATGTGTCAAACCCAACCCCTCCAGAACAATCGCCGTGCGCAAAAAAAGACAAGAGAGCAAGCTATAGCCCGTAATGCCGACTACCTTTGTGGATGACAAGGTTCCAATCTGCCTGCCGTTTATACTCGAGCATCTCGCCACGCACCGAGCCCACCATGACCATGACCAGCAGCATCCCACCCCGCTCGTCGTTGGCCTCAACGGCATCCAGGGCGCGGGCAAGACGACCCTCGTCGCCGCCTTGACAGCCGCTCTCGAAGAACAGGGCGTGCACGCCGTCGTATGTAGCATCGACGACTTTTACCTCTCCCACGACGACCAGATCGCGCTCGCTGCCCAGCAGCCCGACAATGCCCTGATCCAGCACCGCGGGGAGCCAGGTACGGCAGCTAATGCGGCCAACGTTCTGGCCTACTGGCCATGGAGCATCTCCCGCTAAATGGAAGTAGGCACCCACGACGTAGCCCTCGCCGTCCAGGTCTTTGCCGAGCTCATCAACGGCCAGCCCACCAAACTGCCTATGTACGACAAGGCCGCTTACCAGGGCCAGGGCGATCGCCTCCCCGAGTCCGCGTGGCTGCCCATCAATCAGCCCAGTCAGCCTCCTATAGACGTGCTGATGCTCGAAGGTTGGTCAGTTGGCTTCCAGCCCGTCTCAGACGACGAGGTCCGACGGCGCTGGGAGGCCCCCAACCGCACTCTGCATTCGCACAAGCTCGAGCATCTGCTTTTCGTGAACCAGAACCTGCGCGCCTACGATGCGCTGACCAATCTTTTCCACATCTTTATTCACATCGACGCCCAAGACACGCAATACGTCTACGTCTGGCGTGCGGAGCAAGAAGAACATCTCCGACTCCTCAAAGGTGATCCCAACGCCGGCATGACAAGGGACCAAGTCATTCGGTTTGTCAATGGTTACTATCCCGCATATGAGCTATATACCGATGGCATTCGTTCGGGAATATTTCCTGACCGCCCTGGCTGCCAGCTCCGTTTGGTAGTAGGATCTGATAGATGTGTGAAGCAGGTGGTACACATTTAGCAAGTCGCCCTTTATTAGGTAGTACAGCTGCCCAGCTGCTTTTTATATCATCATAAATCGTAGTTCATAGCTCGTAACACAGCCAGCAAATCTCGTACAAGCATCCCTCATCAGCTTCGACCTCCGACGACCTTCATGCCATCTTCGCGCATCTTTTGGAGCTTCTCGTCAATCTTATCCGACCGCCGTCTGACTTCTGCCTCGCGTGCAGCTGCCTCCAGCTCGAAGCTTTCCACAATCTGCCGTTTTGATTGCCGAGCCGCCGTCAATCTTCGCATGATGCCCGTGAATTGTTCCGAGAACCAATTTCCAGCCGATTCCCATTCGTCCACTGGCATGTCCCCAAAGAATCTTTGTTGCTCAGCGCTTCCCATGTGTTGCATCTGCGCTAGCCGTTGATTGCCATCGCCGTGATGCCCGGTGTGCTTTCCTGCTGCCATTGCCGTGGCAGGGTCAAAGTCAAACGGTTGCTCCAGAAGCTCTTTATACTCCATTATATTTAGTGCCTGGTCGTCATAGTCTAGGCTCTTGAGGCGCCTTTTTCTATCCTCCAACTGCTTGACTGGAGAGTGTGCATAATGCACTCTGTTTCTTGTCGGCAATTGTTTGCCTCGCGGTGTCGTTTGTATGTCGTCTTTTCCGTGGGATGATTGGGATGCAACGTCGCTGTCAGTAAAAGCTGGCGGCGTAGCTTCGAATCTTGCTCTACTCTGTGTTCTGCCACGATTTTCCTCCTCCACTTGCGGTGCCGGCATCAATGGCTCGCGTTTGAGAGACTTCTTTTGCTGAGTATTATTATGATGGTGATGATGATGGTTGTGGTGATGATGCAGCTGCTGGAGTCTCTGGCTGTTTCGCACTGGACTCTGAGGATGTCTCGCGTTACTGTGTGTTAAACCGGCTGCTGAAAATCCATCCTTCATTTCGGCAAAGTTGCTCTTCTGTGGCTGCTCTGCCACAGTCATGCGGAGATCACTTCCAACTGTCACAGCTGGTAAGCTATGGGCCGCAGCGTGAGTAAATCGGGAGGTTTTCTTCGGTTCTTGTCTATGAGGTGCCTTTGATACATATTTGACAGGGACCCTTCTGTTGTACTCGCTCGTCGGCGTAGACCGGCCAGATCTCATGAAAGCCTCCGAGAGTTCGGACCCAGTAAAGAGATGATCAAGATGCCCGGGGCGGCGGTCGACGCTCTGGGCTGAAGCGGGGCGCGTGTTCCCGTCAAACACGTCGTCGCGGGCTTTTTCATATTGGCTGTTGGCCTGTATTATATCGAGGTTCTCGAGGTTTTCGGTAAAGGCAGTATCTGGGGTCTGATTGCCACGGCGATTCTTTTGCGGAGAGTCTGGTGCATGATTGCCAGTGTGCTCGACGAATGCCTTTATTCGATTTCGCTCCGTTGCAGAGGGCGGCGGCATGTCGAGGTCCTTGGCCGGAGGTTTGGTCGGGAAGAAAAGAATTATGGGCTCAGCGAGCAATTCAAAGGCGACAGAAGAGCTTCATTGAGTGCACGAGCGTGCCAAGGACGCCAAAGTCGAGACTTTGAAGTGGTGGACTGAAATTATTGAGAAAGCAGGTGCAATGCAAACGCGCCACAAGGCTAGGCCGACAAGCGTGTCGAGCCACATGCCACGTTATCAGGTGACGGGCGGCTACCTGTAAACGTACCTACCTAGGTGGCCATCAAGTTAGGTCTATCCCCTGTTTTTTGTGCTGGCCCACTGTAAGTAGCCGTGATGTTCCTGCCTCGATTAGCCAGTATGTAATGTAAAAATGACTTCATCGCTAAGTCTACCAACTAGTATTTTTAATAGAACATTTACCAAATCAAATATCAATAGGTAAATCTCTATTATTACACTTAAGAAGGTGATGAATGTGGTGATGTTCTTGTTAATTCGGCTAAACTCCTAGTAGCTACTTATAGCTATCCTAGCCTGATAGTGCATTCCTAGTCGTGTTACTTATATAAACCTGTCAAAAAGCATTCAAAGTTTGCTTTTGGTTTTGTAATCGAGCTTATGAAATCCTGGCTGTAGTATACTAAACACACTACGAGGATCAACCTCGTCTCTAATATGTATCAATCGCTTCTGATTATCTAACCCATAGCTGGCGATGGGGTCCTGTTCTTCGAAACAATGATTGAGGAAGATGTACGGATGATGCAGCCCGCTTGACCGAGCTCATTTCTCCGCTCTCCTGATAAAGTTGCGCATAAATAAACGCATCCGTGGTGTATCAGGCTCTTGGGCCCAGTGAAGGTTTATATTCTCAACTAGCATGGTTATTAGTTTAGGTGCTTGAAGCGAATGCTGAGTCTCACTTGTCAATGGCCCGCCATCGGCGTCGAGGCCTAATGCATTCCCACCCCTCTTCTTCATATGTCCTATCGCGGAAACGGTGACAGGGTTGTACACAATGTATACCTGAACGCCAGTGGCATTTTTAATATTCTCGACTTCATCAAAGAAAATATTGGCAATGAGATGACTCAATGATGCGTCAGGATGGGGCTTCTTTGAACAAGATGATACTTGGAAAGGATGACAAGACAGTCTGTTAACACTAGGGAAGTAGAACATATACAGTAGAATGGACTAGTTTGGCGCTGCGACGCAGACGTAGTACTTGGCCCAGAGACCTGAGCAGTCTGCTCCAACATACGGATTCCAACGATTAAACTAGACAGTATTAGTATGGACATGTTCAACTCAAGATGAAACAAAATAAGTATTTTCAGGAGGTGTAGGAAGAAAACCTGCCTGATCAGAAGTAATGTCGTATTTGTTCTCGATGTTGAAGCAGTTGTCTCCCGCGACGACGTAGTGCCATTTCGTGCACTGGGGATCGGTACTTGGCTCCTGGGGCGACGGACCGGTCGCCGTCGGTGTAGGAGAAGATGTTGAGGTGCTTTTATATGGCGCGCCGACGCAAATGTACTGGCCGGCAAAGAGTCCGGAGCAGTCTGCTCCAACAGAGGGATTCCATGTGTTGAACTGCCACGACAAACGTTAGAGCGACGGGACACGCCGTGACTGGCAATGTTGACATACCTGGTCATCGGAGAGGTGGTACTGCTGCTTAATGTTGTAGCACGAGTCTCCCTTGTTGACAAAGTAGTACTGAGTACACTTGGGATCAGTGCCCGAGGCGGTGGGAGACGGCGCCGTCGAGGTCGGGGTGCTGCCGGGCGTCGACGAGGTGTCTCCGGTGCCGACGCAGACGGCATAGCCGGCCTGAAGTAGGCGGCAGTTGGAGCCGACCGATGGATTCCAGCTTTGCATTGACAGTCAGCAATTCCTGCTCGCGATGAGATGGGGAGGCAGTGTATGTACCTGTAAAACTGGGCAAGCGAGATTCCATACTTGTCCACCACCTTTTGGCACGTGTCGCCGTTGGCCACGACGTACCACGACTTGCAGTCCTTGACGGTGCCGTCGCCCGTCGGCGCGGGCGGGCCGCTTGAGGACAGCTGGCTGATGTAGTAGGCGGGCGAGCAGGTGGTGGGAAAGACGGTGGACGAGGGCATCGTGGCGTTGGCTGCCGGGCTGCAGTACTTGTCGAGGGCACTGGAGCAGTTGGCCGGCAGGTCCGGGATGGTCCAGCCGCCGAGAAAGTCGTCGTGCGAGATGGGGCAGTACTTTGTGAGGGCGGCGTACTGATTGAAGGGGCTTGTTAGGTGGCACCACGTGTCGTTGGAAGAAGGGAGTAAACTCACAGACTCGGCAGCAGACGGGACAATGGTTCCCGTCGTCGTGGAGATTTGGATCGGATCCGTCGGGCCCTGGTACGATGTCGTGTAGTTGGGGACAATGGTCTGACTGGGGACGACGGTGAATTCCGTCGTGGGGAGGACAAATGTTCTGGGTAAAGTAAGTTGCTGGATAACTCGTGCAGTTCAACTGGGTGGGCAGACTTACACGTTCCAGGAGGTGGTTGTGTCGGTTGGCGGACCACTGTCCCATTTGGTCGTGCCGGGTGGTCTGATCATGGTTAGATCCCGTTGGAGATTGAAATGTGACACCTGAAAGGTAAAATGGCGGCACCGTCGGGAAGAGTGTCAGCTTACGAGATGCAGATATCACGACCAGCCATGGACGCCAGATTGTCACAGTTGGCGTGGATTGTCCTGGCAGATTAGAGGAGTTAGCACATGGTGTTATTAACAGCCAGATGAAGAAGAGCATACGGGTTCCATGACAGCAGCTGCGTCAGGTAGAATTGTTCCCCCTTGAGAATCGAGTCGCAAGTGTCCCCCGTCGCCACCCGATGAAGCTTGCAGCTCTCCGGGAGACAGACACTCTGCCGAGCCGAAATGGCGGTGCAGTTGTAGTCCAAGTCATTGTCCGTGATGAACCGATCCGTCGCAATCGAGTTTGCGCTCGCAATCGACTCGCACGTGTCGCCCGACTTGACCGTGTACGGCGACCCGGTGCACTTGGCCGCCGGGGCCGAGCTCGTCGTCGGGCCCGGGCCGGCCGTGCGGGTCGTGTACGGGTAGCTGGTCGCCGGCTTGGAGCACGACGACAGCAGCGAGGAAAAGTCGTCGGGCTGCAGCTGCACGCCCCCGTACGGCGCGGCAATCATGGCGGCCTCGTACTTGAGGAAGCAGTCGGAGCAGAAGGACGTCTTGGCTGAGCCGTTGCCACCACCTTGGCCATTTCCTTGGGTGAGGAGCGGCACGCAGAAATCAGAGCCGCTCTTGATACAGGCCGTGTTGTACGCCCAGAGCACGGGGTCCACTAGGGACGGTATACTCGCATTGTTTCCCGCCGGGAATGTGTATGCCGAGTAGCCGCACGCGTTTTCGGCCCGGACCTGGTACTTTTTCAGCGACTGTTCGCACGACGGCGTGCACAGGTCCGTCAGTGTCGCGGCGTCAAAGGAGCCGTGCCCGGACATCCACACGGGCGAGACGAGGAGGGAGCATGATATGCCGGCCATGAGCGCGGCGGCACACTTGGACGAGGCCGAGGGGGGCAGTTGGGTGGTGTTTCCAAAGAGGTGGATGGCGGCAACGTCGAGCTCAGTGACGTTGACAAATGCTGGCGACGCCGTCATGTTGGACTGGCTGGTGGTGTTGCTCATCAGTTGAGCGGCAGAGGGGAGGACGAGACATGTCGCGAGAGCAAGGCGTGTCGATGAGGACCTCATGATGGGCAGCTGCTATGTGAGGAGCAAGAGAAGAGGAAAGTCGATGCAATCGCAAACGACTGATTGATGTGTTGCGTAACTTTGGGCACCGCTGACCAGATTACAGCCGTACAAGTCGGGAAGAGTCGTGGGCCTAGAGGCGGACAGATGGACAGACGGACAGAGACGGACAGAGACGACAGAGACGACAGAGGGCGACATGCCGACTATAGCCTCTTTGCATTAGACTAGCCGTTGTCTGTTACAAGCGCAGCAAGGAAGCAAAACTCACTCTTCTTTCGCCCTCTGACACCCTTTCCCTTTCCCACTATTCTTCGGCATCCTTTCCGCTCCGTCGTTTATGGCCTCACATAAGTGGTCAAATCTCCCAGTCTGACCAAGGCACACCATCTCGGCATATCGACAATCCAGCTTCCTACATGATTTAGCTAGCGACTAACAGTTACTCATACCCATCTCGACGCAGAATGAATCGGGTTCTTTATGGCAATGTAACAAGGCACCGCATTATTATTAGTATACGGCTAACTAACTTGGTATCTGACCTGATAGATGGCTGCATTAATAAAGCGGGCAAAAAATGTACAAAGTGGAAATACCCGACGCCACCACTATCAATGGTGCACCGTACACCACAAATGTTAATGCCGCACAGCCGAGCCTTATTTCCTTGTCATTATAGTGATTGAGATATTGATCACCGCATGGTTAAATTAAATCCTGCTCCGCACTTGGCGTCAGATCGGGGCTAGAGTCAGGGTCAGGCACCAGGCACAGGTAGTCTTTCATTGCCGTCCATCTAGCGCCTCGTCTTAACATGCCATTCTTCTCACTACATCTACTGCGTCTGTGACCCCTTCTGCGCCTTTGTCGCGCCATCCATCCTATTTAAGCAGAATAACCCTTTCGGCCCTCTGCATATACAGGCAGGCATACTTCCGAGACGACCGAGCTGAGCAGCCATGACCGATAACGCAGACAACTTTTGCGTGAGGCCGTGTGACCTCTTCCTTCTGGTGAGCGGGAGCGGGCGCTGACTATCGACCGCCCCCAGGGGCTAATGCAGCTACTGCAGGAACAATGGAGCAGTGAATCCTCGCTCCCCGACGACGAGCAGGTGACGCAAATATTTGGCAGCTTTGCCAAGACGTCTGTGACTGAGCGTCAGGTACGACGTCCCTCCCTAGTCCCATGACGGCAACTCCCGTGTTGACGAATGCGTCCTGACTTGGGCCTAGAACTACCAGAATCAGCTCAGCCAGCGACGCGTTCGCTCCTCGGCAGACCTGGAAGAGGCGGAACGGGCTCTCCTCGCCCGCGTGCTCTTGCCCAGTGAGCGCCGAGCCACGGGCCCCTGGCTGAGAACGTACTACGGCAGCGGCAGCGATCATGTCCTGCAGGCCATGCTCTCGGGGAACCAGGACCTGCAGAGCCAAGTCGAGCGCGCTGGGGGCATCATCTCGGACGCGCAGCGGTACGACTACGGCGAGGCCTGGCAGCGTATTTTCACCCGCATCCCGCAGCTCCTCGACAACAAGCGCAGGGTGAACAGTTACGACGGGGAGCTCGCGGCGGAGCTGACCAAGGCACAGAAGTGGGAGCGCGAGGACCGAAAGGATGTCGAGGAGGAGGGAGGGGACTACGAAGAGGACGGTATGTACTGGGGCGACCTGTACGGCCAGTGGCATCTCGCCGCGCAGGTGGCCGTCATGTACGTCTTGGACGAGGAAACTCTGGGTACTTCCGAGCAAGGAAGCTCTTCCGATGGGAAAATCCTGGTTGCCTGGTACGACGCATACGGAAAGACGGTTCGCTGGCGCCGCATGGCCGTGTCCGAGGTCCTTGAGGTCCACGGGCTGCTGTCTGTCGGCAGTTACGACGACCATCCCGTTTGGACAAAGGCCGAGATTGGATCCGCGTATGACCGGGAGAGCGAGTCGCTGCCACCCACTCCAGAGGGCGAGGGCGACTCTGACAGTGACTAGAGATTTCAGGGTAAATACAGCATGCGTAGGTATATTTAGTAGTGGGCAATATAACAGTGGGCTGAGAGTGCCTCGACTTCCTAATGAGGACTGAATACTTGAGTAGGCTATATCGTCTACGATGGAATCTAGTTAGGCTCGGCGGCTTCCGTATAAAGCATGTTTTGTATTGCTGTGCTTCTGAACAAGGTTGCAGCCTTGCGTGATGGAGGGAGGGGGGGGTCTGAAACTGCCCGGCATCTCTGTGCCGCGAGGTGTGAGTAAGCTGCAGGTTGGCCATGATGGGCAAGTCACCAAGACGGACATGTAATGAACGACATGTGTACCGTATGCCGGCGTTGAGGTACGGAGAGAAGCAGCATGATAATAGACGCGTCTGCTGCACAGGTGTACCTTGTGGCATGGCCTTTGTTTACAACGCATACGCTTTGGGATTCTTGGGGATCCAATTGCCACGATGCCGTCTCTTGCATCTTTTTTGCTGTTATTCTCAGCTATACTCTTTCATCTTTCCAGCCATGTCGCGTACGCCCAGCAGAGCGCCAAGTGCTCGGCCGTGAGTCCCTGCATCTCTGGCTGCTGCGGTAAACATGGAAAGTATGTTGTCCTCGGCTCTCACAATCAAGTCTCGTGAGCCACTCTCCTTTCTTTGCAGTATACTGACTCGGTGACTGTAGCTGCGGCTTTGGCCCCGAATATTGCGGCGATGGCTGCCTCGGCACCTGCAATGCCGTTGCCGAGTGCGGCCAGTACGCGGCCACGCCCGGCACCAAGTGCCCGCTCAACGTCTGCTGCTCGCAGTACGGCTTCTGCGGCTTCACCGAGCTCTTCTGCGACGCCAAGTGCCAGAGCAACTGCGGCCAGCCCACGAGCCCGTCGTGCCCGTCGTCCCGCACGGCCGACGGCCTGAAGCGCAAGATTGCCTACTACGAGCTGTTTGGCGTCGACAGGGCCTGCGACAAGATGATGCCCGAGGCCATTCCTGCCGGCGCGCTCACGCACATTAACCTCGCTTTCATCCAGTTTGGCCAAGACTACAAGGTCGTCGACACAGGAGGCGATATTGTCGCGCGCGTGTCCAAGCTCAAGCTCAAGTACCCGGGTCTCCGTGTCAACATGGCTGTCGGAGGGTGGGAGTTTAATGACCCCCCGACATCGCACTACTTTTCCGACATGGCGGGCAGCTCCGACAACCAGCAAATCTTTATCGACTCGGTCGTGGCCTACCTCACAAAGTACGGCCTCGACGGCATCGACCTGGACTGGGAGTACCCGGCGGCGGATGACAGGGGCGGCGTCAAAATTGACACCAAGACGTACGTGCTCCTCATGGCGAACCTGCGCAAGGCCTTTAACAAGGTGAACCCGGGCTGGGAGATTACATGCACCATCCCGAGCAGCTACTGGTATCTGCGCCACTTTGACCTCCCCGGCATGTCCAAGTATGCCGACTATTTCAACCTCATGAGCTACGACATTCACGGCATGTGGGACAAGCACAATAAAGAGACGGGGCCGTATCTGCGCGGCCACACCAACCTCACAGAGATTGACGAGGGACTCAAGCTGCTGTGGCGAGTTGGTGTCGAGCCGTCCAAGGTGGTCATGGGCATGGGCTTCTACGGCCGCTCGTTCCGCATGGCCGACTCCAACTGCTGGCAGCCCGAGTGCAAGTTCTCGGCCGCGGGCAATGCGGGAGACTGCTCAGGCCAGGCGGGCATCCTGTACTATGCCGAGATTGCCTCGACCAACGAGTCCATCAACGTGGCCACACACTACGACCCTGTTAGCACCGTCAAGGTCAACGTCTTCAACGGGAATCAATGGGTGGCCTACGACGACGCGCAGTCGTGGGCCGACAAGCTTGAATACTTGACCGGCCACTGCCTTGGCGGCCTGATGATCTGGGCCATTGACCAAGACACGGGGCAGTACGACGCCCTGGCTGGACTGCTCGGCGCCGACGCCACCGCCAGGGGTCTCACCAAGGGCGGCAGCCTCTCGGACGCGCAGAAGAAGAAGCTGGCCGACGAGTTTGCGGCCTACACGGGCCAGAACTGCTTCGTCACGCCCGAGTGCAACGACGGCGTGACCGACTACCAGGGCGACCCCAACTACGTCTGCCCCAAGGGCTGGAGCAGCGTGTCGACGGCGCACTCGCCTGACCAGCGCCCGGACTACTATATCAGTGATGGCTGCAAAAAGGGCTCGTTCCGGCACATCTGCTGCCCGACGCAGTCGATGCCCAAGAACTGCGCCTGGAATGGCGAGCCCAACGACGATTATCCGGGCTGTACGGGCCACTGCGGCGCCAACCAGTTTGAGCTCAACATTGACCGGTACGTCGACGCCAAAGGCGAAAAAGGCGTGTGCTACAACGGGTATCGGTCCCTCTGCTGCGACAGCACCGAGGTCTTGAGTCAGTGCTCCTGGACCGACTGCCAGACCGAGACGCCGTTCAAGTGCCCCCAGGGTTCCGTGCTCAAGACGTGGCGGTACGATGACAACCGCAGCGCGCTGTGCCCCAAAAATGGCGCGCAGGCGTTTTGCTGCCCGCAAGACGACGACCCGCAGAACTGCCACTGGACGTTTGAGAGCCTCGACGGCACGGTGCCCTCGGAGAAGCAGCGGTGCCTGCCGACGACGTGCCCGGACACGCAGATCCAGTACACGCTGGCGAGGGTGCCTCCGAATACCGGCAAGGATGTGGCCTCGCTGGGCGGGTTCAGCTGCACGTCGATACGGCCGCTGCCGAACCAGAAGCCCGACTGGCCGTACTGCTGCGATCCGCCAGAGGACTACAATGGGAAGTGGCCGGTCGACCCGTCGTATCTCTGGGCGGACCCGGACAAGGAAAAGGGCGCGGATATCGTGTGGGCGTACCAAGACGACTACGGGAACAACAACGCAGACACTGAGCCGGATTCGGCGTACGGAGACGATCCGTATGGTTTTGTCATGCTCGATGGTCCGCCTGGATCTGTTGATAGTACCTTTCCGTCGGCGTACACCGTGGCCCGCGCCGTGGAGCCGGTGCAGCAAGTCAAGCGCTCCCTCATCACGACCAACCGCACTCTGATCGACTCGGCCTTTGATCACTCGGGCGAGGTGTTTCATGCGTTCTGCAACTATCAAGACGACTCTAAGCGCTGCCAGAAAATCTTCCACAAGGGCGCCGAGGACACCATCATCAAGCTCCCCGACCACGTCGGCGAGGGTCCCTTTGCCCGCGTCGTGTCCATGGAGGAGGCGTCAGCCGAGTACCAGCTCCCCGGGCACCACTCTCGCAAGAGGGCAGCCCAGGAGCTGCAGAGCAAGGTCTGGCGCATCAAGATTGACTACAACTTCCACGCCATCAAAAAGGACGACGGGCCCGTCAACATGCGCGTCGACTTTACCAACCTCATCGAGTACTGGGACGACGTCACCGACACGCCGGCCAAGGCCCGGGCGAAGCGGGAGCTCCGAGACGGCGAGTCTCTGTCGTACCGACACTGGCGGCACAAAGTCACCGCGGCCAAGGTCACGCATGACAGAATGAGGAAGAGGCAAGACGACATCATGGCTGGGTCCACGACGCACTTGCAGGCCCGCGGGGACGACGACGACGACGACGACGACGACGAGATGGCACACGAGTCTGTCAAGGTCAAGCGCTGGTTTGGCAGCTTCATCAACTGGATCAAAAAGGTGACGACAGTGGAAAAGAGCGACAAGGGTTTTATTCCAATGGCTTTCAAAAAGAGCATCCTCCTCTACCGCGCCTTTGTCGGCTGCGCCCGCACCAACGCCCAGATGAACATCTATCTGGATGCCGAAGCCGCCATGGACGGGACATATGCCTACTACTACTCTGGTGCCCTCGGAGGTGTCGTCCCTACGGCGACGTATGCCTACTTTGGCATGCAGCCGCACATGTACCTCGGTCTCACCGTCACCGGATCAGCCCGCCTCGAGTACCGCAGCGACCGCGTCAAGCTCGTCCCGACCATATCCTACCCGGGGCTGGCCGTCAAGGGTCTCGCGGCCGTCGGACCTACGCTCGACATTTACGGACAGATTGTCGGCATCATCCAGGTCAGCGGCACCATGCAGGTCGGCGCGCGGTACACGTTTGACAAGACGGAGATGTGGTGGCCCGACGACGACGAGGCCAAGCCCGTGCTGCAGAACCTGCTCGACAACCCGGAGCCCGTCAAGACCGGGCTGGTGCCGGAATTCAAAGCTGCCGTGGCCGCCTCCATTGACGTCGACTTCAAAGTCACGCCCGAGGCGCACATTGGTATCAAGATTGGTGGTGGAGGGTCCTTTGGCATCACGCTCGTCGACGCCCAGGTGGTCGGCTATGTCAACAATACGCTGCGCTTCCACGCCGACGCCAACGGGCAGACGGACGGTGCTGGATACTCGGGCTCGTATAATTACGGCGTCTACCTGCTGTATAATATCGGCGTCAGCGGCTGGGCGAGCATCGTCGGCTTCACCTGGAATGTCAAGTCGCGGGACCTATTCGACACGCCCAAGACCATCACGCTCTACTCCGACGGCGGCGTATTTTCGTCGGGCGGTGGCAAAAAGCGCTCGGAGCCGTTGATCGCCGGCCGGGCTTTCCATCAACATGTCGACGAGTCGCTGGGCCTCCCCGAGATTGAGGCGCGAGGCCTCCTCAATACGGTCAGCGCCCACGAGCTCGACGCCCCCGAGTCGGTCTTTGCCCAGGCGCGCATTGTCGGCATGGACGGCGAGGTCCTGTGGTCGTCTGGCGATGAAGTTGTCAACATTACTCTCCCCAAGTCCGCCCCCAGCCTGCAGAGGCGCGACGACGGCCCCGACGCCGGAGGCAGCCCCGACTTTTCCCTCGGCAACCTGACCTGCCCCGTGTCCCAGTGCGACGCCAAGTCGGCCCGCGGTCTCGAGAGACGCGCGACGCAGTGCGGCTGGGTCCTCCCGGACTTTCGCTACAACTGCGGCGCCTTCCCCGACGGCCAGATCGTCGGCCCGGCGGGCGCCAGCACGGGGTACCGCGGCATCTGCACCAACGTCGACCGCTTCTTCACCGCGCGCGGCGTCACCCGCAACGGCCTGACGCTGACATGGGACCCGACGGGTCAGACACCGCGGCGCAACTTTGCCTGCAAAGTGACCAACCCCAAAAAGCAAGGCTCCAGCTACTGCTTCACCGACAACGTCATCGCCGCTCAGGCCGTCGGGCTGAGCTCCTCGGTCGACCTGCTCAGCTGCGACGAGTATCCCTGCGCGTCGTTTGAGGAAGGCGGCGGCTACTTTGGCACCCTCGCCGCGGGCGCCACGAGCATCGCCACCCTGTGCGTGCCCATATGGCAGCAGACCCTGCAGGGCAACTGCAACGGCCTGCTGAGCACGCTCAAGACCAACGTCGCCCACTTTGACGACCCGACCGCCGCGGCCGACTGGCAGAGCTGGGACGGCGGCAACGCCGACTGGCTGGCCGACGGCGGCGGCGGATGGCAGCGCACCGCGCGCTACGTCAGCCAGATCCCGCAGGCCGGCGGCATCAGCGACGGCGACTACGCGCCCAACTCGGACGGCCACTACGGGGGGTATTTCCTCCGGCGAAACTTCACCATGGGCCTCGCGGCGCCGGCGAATGCCAACGACGGCGGCGCGTGGGGTGCGCAGTCGGCGTCGTCGTGGACCGGCGGCGCGCAGAGCAACAACAGGGACGTGACGCTGATTGCGTGCGCGGTGAATACCTTTAACCAGGTCGACATCTACCAGGAGGACTCGTACAACGCGTACTGCTTCACGGGCGGGACGTCGCCGGCGGCGGGCTACGGCAACGTCGCGTCGTTTCAGCAGTGCAAGGTGACGTTTACGGGCGTGACGCCGGGGCCGAATAGCAAGAGGTCGCTGACCGGGGAGGATGAGCCTGTGATTGGCACCTTTAACGGATGGGGTGTAAAGAGTAAGTCATCTCTTTTCCCAAGAAATGTCTTGTTTCTGTGTCGTGTTGCTAACCAGTCATCTGCAGAGATTGTCATGAGGAATAATGACAGTGAAAAGATTCCGGCGCCGGATTTCATCCCGGACCC
Organism: Beauveria brongniartii; assembly: GCA_030782485.1. Taxonomy (NCBI): domain Eukaryota; kingdom Fungi; phylum Ascomycota; class Sordariomycetes; order Hypocreales; family Cordycipitaceae; genus Beauveria; species Beauveria brongniartii. The sequence goes on from JARJPP010000296.1 coordinate 151,971, forward strand.
GGCCGACCTGATGCCGGTTGAGATTGTAGATAGTCCCGATTTCGTCTAGACGCGCAAATGCTTCCATCTTGGCCATCACTTGTAGCACTCTACGCTACTTGCATTCTTTTTTTAGTCTCGTTATTTCTTGTATATGGATTCTTTACATAATCTGTACAAATTCTCTTAAATGAGTTTGTTTTCTTACCTTGTGCGCTTTCTTTTTTTTTTTTTCTTATATATAGCATCTTTATATATTCTGCCGAAATTCCCCGATATTATCCGAAGTAAATATCGAGAAGCAACCAAACCAAAGAAGTACTACCTCGTTAGGCGGCGTAAGACAAATGAGTTCTTCGATATGCATCCTGCACACTGGTACTGGCACCCCTCCCAAGCAAACACATGGCTACATTACAGTGGCCGTTTTCCGCTGCTAATGCAAGTGATGTTCGACCATATTTATTCTTGGCGTCAACATCGACAATGTTCCGTAGTAGTCCCCAAGTCTAAAAGAGATTATAAATTAAGCGAGTTAAGTAAATATAAATCGTTTAAATTCTATTAAAATATATTATAAAGTATCATTGTGGTTAGAAAACTAAGTCATGTCTGTTATACCGAGTCGTAGGATTACTTAACAAAAAAATTGCCTTCAGTAGTTTATGAACTTATACCTAAGCTAGAATTATCAGAGAGGTATTTTAAAGATTTTATAAGTTTTCAAAGGTTCTTTTTAACTCATCATTCTATAATCGTTTTTTACTATACTTTATTGGTTTTTGGTGGGAGAAGATGTCCCAAGTTAGTAAAAGGGGATGTGCGCCAGAAGTGGGTGCCCAGCGTTAATAGCTGCTCTGTAACCGCTTGTAAATAAGCTTCCACACGCCTGTGCCTGCCATATCCGGCGCGGCGCAAAGACGTCACCAGGCTCACTCTTGCCTTCCTGCCGGCGCCTGACCAGCAACGTGGGCATACTTTTGTCGAGCAATTCGCAGCGCTGCCGCCCACCTTGACTTACCCCCAGGCGTATCTCATCACAGACCGTTCAGGACCATGCTTGTGTTTCGGCGGATTCTGTCCTGCGCGTAACCGCTCGCGCTCCAAGTTGCGCTCCCGTCGCTTCCGAAGGCGTGCGCGCACGCAACACAATGTCTTTGCAATCGTCTGCACGTCCAGACGCGCCCAAGAGCTCCTATGGGAGCTCCGTTCCGTCAAATTCAAGACCAAGCACAGCCAACCAGACCCCCCAAAGGCTCCGACCCCCGAGATCGCTCCCGCGTACGTCTCGTCGCCCCTTTGTCGCCCCAACAACAGCTTCGTACCAGTTTGAACCCGTTAGGCTAACTTTGGATAGCATGGATCGATTCCTACGACGAGAAATATGACGATGCAGCCGCAGAGCAGCTTCGTGAGCTGGGAGTGCCCCCTCGCGCCGTTGCACCACAGCCCAACTCTGTGCCACAAGAGCCGCAGCGGCGAGTCTCCAGGGACGGATACATAGACATCGAGGATCTGTCACTTGGCCCGGCACAAAAGGTCCGGGGCCGCATACCACACCTTTTGCGTCATGGCCGAGCCTCTATGCGAGGTCGCAAATGGGATCACCTGCGGTCGGCAGAGCCCGTCATTGTTGCTCGCCATCACCCGTCTCCTTGGCAGCCCAAAGCGACGTGGCACGACTTCATCGCCTCGTCTACTTGGGGTCGGCCGCGAAATGAGAGATCGCAAGTGGTTGCGCCAGAGTTTCTGGATGACCTCTACCCAAACTTTAATCGCCAGACTGCCTTGGACTTGGACATGAGCCGGCCGCGACAAAGTCGGCGAGGACGGGCGCTGGGAGGCTACAAGCGACTTTGGATGATGGCCCTCAATCATAGCCTGTCTCCTCTCATATTTCGATTGATGGTCATCATCACATCGATCATTGCCTTGGGAATTGCCGCACGCATATACAAGGTAGAAGTAGCAGCGAAAAGGAAGGGTGCCGAGAGTACACAGTCTCTCTTTGCTGTTGCAGTCGATACAGTGGCCATTCCATACTCAGCCTATATGATATGGGACGAATACACAGGCAAACCTCTGGGGCTACGACCAGCCGTAGACAAAATGTCTCTCATCTTGCTCGACCTCTTTTTCATCATCTTCAAATCTGCAAGCACGGCGCTTGCTTTTGAAGCGCTGGTGTATCACGATGTCACTCTGGGACCGATACGGAAGCTGGCAAATGCACTATCAGCTCTGATGCTCATTGGATTGCTATCATGGACTATGAATCTGTCGGTCAACGTTTTCCGAGTCATTGAGAAATTGGGTGGCCGCGAAGACGACCGTTATGCATGACTGAAGAGAGTATGATAGAGTTGGCGTTCTCGGATCAAGCGGGCTACTTTAGTGTATATATATTTCTTGCGATTTCGAGACGGGACATATTCTAGTTCGTGTAGATATTAGACTTGAAAAAAGAAACCAAACTTGCAAGTGTTGCCAGAATAAGCGCAAGCCATCACCAAAAATAACCCAGTCTCAAGTGTAACTTAGGTGTAAGATAGGCGGTGAAGGCTGGCAAAACATCTGGTGCCATGTATCAGCGGTTTTGCAGTGGACGGGCCACGCCTGGCTGCCTTGCCTTGCCTTGCCTGCTTGCCTACCTGAACTCACCAAGCTAGGCTGCCTACCTAATCATCCTATCATCTCGTCACTCTTGCCTCTTCTTGCCCATCTGATCCATCACCATCTCTTTGTTCCTTGTCCCCATTTTGTGTTTTGAAACGATAAGTTTATGGGCGGGGCAGTCTGTAGCTGACTTCAGTCCCTCGAATATTCCTCTTCGCATTTCTTTCTTGCGGTTTGAGGCCCTTCGACAAAGTGCAAGCTGGTCTCTCGCCCTTCCAAACCCCGTCGTCACGTTTGCGCCGTCGCCTCCCCGCCGCTGCCCGTTGTTGGCACACCACCCTCGGACCAAGCAGGAACCTGTGTCTACCAGCATCGCGAGCGGACTTGACTCAGTCGTGCATTTCTGTGCCTGAACCTGGATTTCCCCTCTTCCACCTGAGGCAGACGGGCCCCCGTCTACCTAGCGGTTGCTACCAACTCTCATCACTCGACAAGACCCCGCCAACGACCAACGCATCGCCATCGCCATTGCCCATCATGGCAACCAGGACAGCGATGCCAAACCAGATGCCCGCGATTCCTAACAGAGAGGACATCGAAGCAACGTATGCAACCGCTCATGCCTATACTTGCATGTTTCGCTGCTAACCTCCCCTAGATGGAAGTACCTTGTGCATGGCATTAACCGCGTTATGAACGATTTGGAACAAGGCATTGATATGCAACTCTATATGGGAGTTTACACGTGAGACTTTTGTTTGAACGTTGTTCTAGTTCTCCTGTTGACGCTCTCAGGGCTGTTCACAACTTCTGTACATCGCAAAAGGCCGTCGGCCTCGGTGGTCCAGCCATGCACTCGAACCACAGAGGGGGTTTGTAACGGCTCTCGTCTTGAATTATCAAAGACGTTCTTGCTAACTTGTCTTCAGCTCATCTTCTCGGCGAGGAGCTCTACAAAAAGCTCATGCACTACTTGGAAGAACACTTGAACGGCCTCTACGAAAAGTCGAAAACACACACCGATGAGGCGCTTCTGGCTTATTACATCAAAGAATGGGACCGATACACTGTTGCTGCCAAGTACATCCATCACTTGTTCCGATATCTTAACCGTCATTGGGTTAAACGCGAGATCGATGAAGGCAAAAAGAGCATATATGATGTGTACACGCTGCATCTGGTACAATGGCGTCAGGTCTTGTTCAAAAATGTCTGGTCCAAGGTAATGGACGCCGTTTTGAAGCTCGTCGAGAAGCAACGAAACGGAGAGACGATTGAATACGGCCAGATCAAGCAAGTTGTAGATTCCTTTGTGTCTCTGGGCCTAGACGAAGCCGACCCCTCCAAGTCAACCCTCGACGTGTATAGATTCCACTTCGAGAAGCCTTTTCTAGAGGCTACCAAAGAATTCTACGAATCCGAATCGAAGCAGTTCGTCGCCGAGAACAGCGTTGTGGAATACATGAAGAAGGCCGAGACGCGGTTGGCGGAGGAAGAGGAGCGTGTTGTTATGTATCTGCACCATGATATTGCCGTCCCTCTCAAGAGGACTTGCAACCAAGCTTTGATTGCTGATCATGCCAATCTCTTACGCGACGAGTTCCAGATACTTCAAGACAACGACCGCGAAGAAGACATGGCGAGAATGTACAACCTTCTCGCCCGCATTCCCAACGGTCTCGACCCTCTGCGAACCAAGTTTGAGAACCATGTGCGAAGGGCCGGATTGGCAGCGGTGCAAAAGGTTCAATCCTCAGATGGTGACAAACTTGAACCCAAGGTGTACGTTGACGCGCTGCTGGAAATTCACACTAAGTATCAGGCGCTGGTCAAGAACGCCTTCAATGACGAGCCAGAATTCACCCGGTCTCTTGATAACGCCTGCCGAGAATTCGTCAACCGCAACGAAGTTTGCAAGTCGTCATCCAACAAGTCTCCCGAGCTTCTCGCAAAGTACACTGATGTTCTTCTTCGCAAGAGTAGCACCAGTATCGAGGAAGCCGAGCTCGAGCGTACTCTTACGCAGCTAATGACCGTTTTCAAATACATTGAAGACAAGGATGTCTTTCAAAAGTTCTACTCTCGTATGCTGGCCAGACGTCTAGTCCACGCCAATTCATCCTCAGATGATGCCGAGACCAGCATGATTAGTAAACTCAAGGAAGCATGCGGATTCGAGTATACCAATAAGCTACAGCGCATGTTCCAGGACATGCAAATTTCCAAGGATCTCAACAAAGAATTCCGCGAGCATCTCGCAGGCATTGATAGCCAAAAGACAATGGACTCGACATTCTCGATCTTAGGCACCGGTTTCTGGCCGCTACAAGCGCCAAGTACGCACTTCCAGCCTCCTACAGAAATCGGCAGCGAAATCGAAAAGTTTACCCGTTTTTACAAGCACAAGCATGACGGCAGGAAGCTTACCTGGCTGTGGCATCTGTGCAAGGGTGAAATCAAGACAGGGTACTGCAAGAGCAGCAAGACACCTTTCACCTTTCAAGTCTCCGTCTACCAAATGGCCATACTTCTCCTCTTTAACGAAAAGGATTCCTACGTCTACGAAGATATGTTGAGCGCGACGGCACTGAGCGCCGAGGTCCTTGACCAAGCCCTCGCCGTTATTCTCAAGGCTAAGGTGCTTCTTGTGGCTGGTGGTGAGAAGCCCGGGCCCGGCAAGACTTTCAACCTCAACTACGACTTTAAGAGCAAGAAGATTCGTGTGAATTTAAACCTTGGAGGTGTCAAGGAGGCTAAGCAGGAAGAGGCCGAGACCAACAAGACCATTGAAGAGGACAGAAAACTTCTGTTACAGGTAAGAAGCATGGCTGCCCGTCTGCTTATGCATGTTGCTAATTGTGTCAGTCTGCCATTGTCCGAATCATGAAGGCTCGCAAGAAGATGAAGCACTCACAACTGGTCAGCGAGACCATTAACCAAATCCGCACACGTTTCCTTCCTAAGGTTGGAGACATCAAGAAGTGTATAGAGATTCTGCTGGACAAGGAATATCTCGAGCGTCTAGATGATGACGAGCTCGGTTATCTTGCATAAATGGTATTTTTATTCACGTTTCTTTCCACGTTGAGGCAATTCGCATATAGAATGAATTTGGGCGATTGTCGCGCGGTGATATGACGCCATTCCGTAGCTGCCTTTGTCTGCGCTACCTACCGGACGGACGCTGGGTTGACCGCGCGCATGGAGAGATGGACATGCCGACTGCGGCCAGAGCGTCGATTGAATGGGGAATTGGAGGGCATTCTTGTCCCAAGGCAGAGAAAATAACAGTTGCAACTTTTTTTTTTTTTTTTTCGTTTGTTTCGGCCTCACTATTTTCACCCTTTTATTATGCATGGTATAAATACGTACAGTATCGTGAGATTAGGCCGCAGAATATGCAAAAGCGAAGGAAAGAGGGAAGAAGACAAAAGCCTTGTACCTTGATGATGGAGTCAAATTGCGTGTGCTATGCTATAAGGATCCCTCGATATTGATACTACACAGTAGCATCAATACATGCAATGAAAAAAATGAAACGTTATTGATCATGTTGACTCTGCTCATCTTCATCCTTTGTAACACCAATGCTTTATCATCATTTCCTTCATATTCCATCCCTCGATATCCTCTCATCTTGGAATCTCCCGTTGTTACCTTGTCTTGGTGTCCGCCGCTGTCTGCGCATCGTCAGCCTTGTCTGTGCGCTCCTCCTCCTCGGCCTCCGCCGCGCTTCCCGGCACGTGCGTCGTTCCCACGACAGGAGTCGGCGGCGTCTCGGTCGATTCCTGCGACGACGCGTTTCTGCTGCCTACGAGCTCTTCGGTCTGAAAGCCGTCGGCTGTACTGGTAGAATCTACGGCCGACGTCTTCTTTTCGGGAGACGAGGGGGAGGAGGCGTCCGAGGCGGCTGACGAGACTGCTGTGACGCCGAGGGCGTCGTCGTCCTTGTCGACCGACTCGCCCGTCAGGGGCCTGTCAAAGGAGCTGCTCGCGCGGGAGAGGATGCTCTCGCTGAAGCTCTGCCGAGTGAGGGGCCGCATGGTGGTGCTGGTGGCGCTGTCGCGGCTGCGGGCGTGGCTGCCGTCCGCGGAGGTGGCGTGGGATCCGGGGGTGCTGATCATCTGGTAGTCTCTGTCAATGGGGCTGGTGGGCGTGGAGCCGTTGACGGGTTGCCTAGATTGCTGAGTTTTGCTGCTGCTGCCACCGCCGCCGCCACCGCGCCAGTTGGCGCCCCAGGTGCTGTTCTTGCGCTTCTCGCCGGCCCACGAGGCCCAACTCGACATGTAGGCGCCGGCCTTGTTGCCGACCGACTGCATGGTGGCCTGAGCCTTGGTCATGTCCACGGCAAAGGTCGGGGACGCTACAGATGGGGTGGTGGTGCCGCTGGTGACAGCGGACTTGTCGCTGGACACGGAGGCGCGCGAGGCGACGGCAGCCTCGTCGGCCCGACGGCGCTGGGATTCGCGGAGATACTCCACGTCGCTGTAGAGCTTGTTGAACATGGACGAGGCCTTTTCGCGGCCTGCGGCAAAGTTGCGACCCAGAATCTCGCGGCCCTGGGCGAGGCGCTCGTCCAGGTGCAAGTCCTTGACCTGGTCGGCGATGCGGCGCTGGACGTCGTCTATGGTGAGGCCGCCGGCGCAGGGGTGTTTGGGCTCCGAGACGGCAAAGAGGTTGGCGTCGGTGTGGGATTCCCAAATGCGGTAGTTTTCTGTCTTTTGCCAGGCGGCGATCCATTCTAGGCCAAAGTCGACGGCGGGGTCTTCCTCGCTTGTAAATGTGCCCTTGCTGGCATCGCCTTGCTGCGCGAGAAAATTGTGAAACTTGACAGAGGATATGAGGCCGAGAATATACGACTCGAATTGTGAGCGAATGTATTCCTCGCTGCCGGCGTACTGTAGGGTCTTGGGGCGGCTGGGGTTGGACTCATCCCATGTTTCATTGATCTGGTGCGTTAACAAGTCGATCCATCTACGGTCTGCGGCCGTCAACGCTAGTGCGGCCTTGAGAGAAGGGGATGTAATATTGACGGTGCCCTCGTCAAGGTTGATGAGAATATCGCTATATCTGTCCCTTTGCTGCAGGAGCAGCGAATTTGTACTGCCAACCAGGTACGATTTGGTGCCAACGTCGGCGAGCAGGTCGAGTTGCTGCAGAGGGGTATACGGTCCAAAAATGGCGCCTTTGCCGAATATTTGCAGCGGCAGGCCCATGAATTGCAATAATGAGCTTCGGTTGCTACTCTGCAGGCTGGTGGACGGGGCCAGCTTCTCCTCGTATGCGTTGAGCTCCGGATCGGCGCAGTCTTGTAGGTTCCGTATCAAGCCGGGAATGAGCGAGATGAGTGCAAACTGAACCATGCAGAGCTTGTCACATCGCGAGCCAAAGAATAGCATCTGCATATGGACTTGATCAGTAGACGTTTCTTAGCGAGATATCAAGTTGTGCTTCTCTCACCTTTGGTTGCAACAGACAACACTTGAGCAGCACCAGGGTCTGCCACTTGTATTCGTGAATCAGCTCACGCAAACTCATCCCCAAGTACTGATCCCTGCTACCCGTGTCTGCCAAGTCGCCGCGGGCCTTTTCGTCGGCGAGACTCTCCTGAAAGCGGCGCAGAATCTCGACGTCGGTGAACTCGCGCTGGGCAAACCAGGCGTGCGTGACCATGCCGAGCCTCTCGCGGAGGACGCCAAAAAAGTGCGGGCTGTCGGCGATGACGACGACGGCCTTCTGGACCGTGGAGCGCGTCACATCGGCGGGGCGGTTGAGGAGGGCGGCCGAGTCGATCTGGCGGGTGCAGGAGATGCCAAAGAGTGAGCAGGCGGGCTTGTCAGCGGTGGCGGGCCGCAGGAGGGTAAAGTAGGAAAAGTCCTCCTCAGAGGCGTGGGCGCCGTCGCTGAGGGCCATGAAAGGCAGCAGGTGCCAGTTGTAGTCGGCGGCCGGGTCCATGCCGTCGTCGACGCCGAACCACGATTCGACCTCTGGTCCGCGCGCATGATGAAAGCCGACGACAGTGACGAGGGGGATAAAGTCGCTCGCGGCGCCGCTGCTACCACTGTGAATGCTACCCGGAGCTGGCGAGGCGGGCGTGATAGGCGAGAGAATGGCTTTGATCTCGACAGGAGCTGGGATAGCGGCGTTTGTCGTCGTTGTGGTATCGTTGTCGTTGCCAATGGCGGCGTCACTGGTGGCCGTGGCGGTCTCGTCTGTCAGGGAGATTTCCTCAACGGCCGGGACATCTTGGTCCTGCTTCGCCAGTTTGCTGCCAAAGGGCACTGCTTGGCCCTTGTCGTCGCCTGGCATGGTGTCCAGCGGCAAGCTCGTGGCGCTTCGTCTCGGTATGCGCTGGTCCCCGACGGGGGGTGTCGGGCGTCGTACTATCAACTGTGGCACGCTCGGCGGTCTATCGATCAGCCATGCGCAAGAGCGAAAACGGTCGTTTCTTCGTTCGGGCGAGTCGATGGACGGATGATATTGATGTTGTCAACCAGAAGAGTACTCGGCTAAGCCCCTTGACTGGGACTGGTTGAATGAAAAGGCGGTTAATGTGCTGTTATGTGACACGACCAAGGCGAGCCTGGTCTTGTTCGTGGATAATGGGGCGTCTGAGAGTAATGCAGTGGATGTCTCCGCCAGAGAAGCCAAGTCTAGTTAATGCAGTACAAGAACGGAAAGGACAGATGACTCGTGGATGAAGAGAAGATATATGCTGGGCTAAAAAGGTACAAAGCTGGTTAAAAGACGTAGAATGGTATCAGTAAACAGGCAGATGAAGGCAAGAAGGGTAGATGCATGACCCGTGGCCTGAGCTTGATGAGCGCTGGTAAAAAAACAGCAGAAAAAAAAAGGAGCTCCAAGTGTGGCGTGAGTTGGCGCCGCCCCAATCTGAGCCGAGACAATGTCGTCACTAGCAAGATTAGAGATGAATCGTGCAAGATTAATCAATGCACAGTTGATGTCGGGGAGGAAAAAAGAAAGTTAAGGATTCGGGAGAAGGCGAGATAAAGTGCATTCGCTTATTAGTAGTAGCTGTCAGACAGTCAGAGGCATTGTCACTGCCTATGTGCCCCCCTTTTTCTGTCCAGCCAACATGTACTTTGCTTTGAGCCCCGAATAAGTATATTTACCTTGTCCTCCCACTGCTATCTCGAGCGTCGAATCGGCTGGTATCGGCGTCTTGTGGCTGAGTCCATCGGGCAGCATCAATTCTGCTCCTGGGCTTGGCTGTTTGGGTTCCTGTTCCGCACACCGGCGATGGCGTTTCCAGATTTCGATGCAGAGGATGGGGCGACGTTTCTCAATCTCCTATTCCAAGATTGCTCAAAGCTAACATCAGCTCGGCTCGAAAAATATTGAGGTGAAAAGGGCAGACAAGTACTCACCACTGCATCGCCAGCCGTGATGGCCTCGGCGACATCATGGACCAAGGGCAAGAATTTCGGTCAACTATTTTCGCGAGTTCGCATGCACAGAAAACGCTTTGGTTGAACCTGACAAAGGAAATCGGGACTATCCGCATATGGGCCTGCATGATTGCGCATGATTCCAGCACAGCTCGCAGCGATTACTGACTGTATGGTTTGGCGAGATTGATCACGACAGACTGCAATACAGCCACTGTACGTGGCCGCCTTGGTGCATGCATAGCATGATATTACAGGCGCCGCTTCTCTACCCTCCATGCCTGCTTTTTCGGCTTCTGACTCATTTTATCGTAAGGGCTGGCTATTCGTGAGTCGTGCCAGTGCCGTGTTCTGCATCAGGCCGGCCCTGCAAGAGAGATGCAATAGCGAGATGCAAACGCACGATTGGTTGCCGCCAAGAAAAGTTGAGACCAGCAGGAACCCGATTTTCCCTTGGGAAAACGTCAGCCACTTTGGCAATACGGATTATTTTTTCTCTTCTTTAATATGGGATCCTTTCGATGCTGCGCGATTGACCATGGCTTTCGAGATTGATTCGTACTCCCATCACCGTATAAATGAATTTACGACTCTTCTCGAACAAGCGCACCGCAAGTTGCTCGAATCTTTCAGTTTACTCTTGCGCACCAGCCCAAGTCTTCCCGGCACATATCTACGTCTCAAATACCATAGCCTCAGCGCGGCGGCATCCTCTTTTCTTCTACAGTCTTCAGATACTACCACGCTCGTTCCTGCGACCTCAGCGTTAACTGTCGCATTTTTAGGGCTCCAGTACTTGAAATCTGCCGTTGAATAGGAAAGTCCAGAACATGATAGCGAGAGGCGAAAGCGAGATTGAAACGCGCATACCGATGCTCATTCGAGGGCATCACGAATTGACATGGCGTCCCGATAATTGACAATGGCAAGTCATACGTTCTACCTGAGTATATACAAATGCTCCAGAATTTCCCTTATATGAGTCGTAGCATACGCTCGTCTTGTTCGATTACGCCTGGCAGAGGCCGTCGTGGACACTGGCCGGGTTAGAGCTGGCGTCGCCCCAGTCCATGCCTTTTATCAGTCGACCAATCTCAGTCCCTCCGTCGGCGCGGATATAGTCACCTTGCAGCACCAGAATTGTTAGCAAAACATGGTTTAGACCCAATCTATTACACCGTGTCAGATAATCGTACCTCGCTGTGGCAGGTACCACCAGTCCTGGGAGCGGAAGGCGTTGTTGGTCAGCTGCGAAAGAGGGTCGTTGAAGCCCTACAATTGGCAATTAGCATCGCAAATTGTCTTTTGCTGCATCTTTTGCGCCGGCAAAGAACCGCTTTCTCCGGAAACGTACCGTGTTGCGCTCGTTGTGGTGATCGTGCTTGGCCCATGCAACATAGACCTTGGCGTGGTTGAGATTCTTCTGTCCGTTGGGTCCGCCCAGCTTCTCACCAGCGGTGTCGTCGCTAAAGGTATTTTGGATCTGATCCCACTCGAGAGTCTGGTAGCCGCTGTGCTGCGACAACTTGATCTCTGCCGGGCGCCACAGGCCGTCGTCGGACTTTTTCCAGATGACAATGACGCGCTCCCAGTCGCTGCCGGGATGGATTAGCCCAGTGCCCGTTTTAGCACGCGATCAATTCTCTTGAAGGCTTGCTTACTAGTGGTGACCGAAGATCTTGGCGGGATTGAATCTAAATGTGGCGGCGCCCGGTTAGCTTGTCGAATCTTCCAAGTTTCCATCAGCTTTCTATGGCCGTGTAAGTTGTTCTTCTCTTACCCATCCTTTTCGTAAAATAGAGAATACTGAATGCGGACGCTAGTATCGGTGCACTTTTCGTACGAATAATACACAGGGAAAGACGGCGATGGATTGCCAATGGGCACGCTGGGAGTGCGGCAGTTGCAGCCGGCATTGGGCCAGTTGCATAGGTCTGCGGGAGGCGTCTGCTTATTGTTCTTGTCCGTGGCATAGGTAGGGATGCACGGAGGATGGTTCAATGCTTGTCCGAAGAAGAACATGGGCGCTGCCTTGATCGCCAGTGAAACACCGCCCTCGTTGAGCAAGTCGTTCATGTCCTTGTCGGAGACTGGCATGGTGTCGGCATTGGCCAGCGCCAGAAGGCTGGCCGCAGCGGCGATGGTCGAAGAGACGGTAACACGCATCTTGACAGATTACTGGAGATTTCCAAAATTGAAGCAGACGGGACTGACTTCAGAACTCGGGCCGCCGAACATGGTCGGGCGGCGCCCGGCCTCTTTAATACCAGACCGTTGTCAGTGCTGCAATCCCGACAACCTGCACTGACGAGCCAGTTGCCCGATGTGGACGTATAGCCGATATCATGTCCGGTAAATCTTTATGCACACCAAGTTTCCACTTCTGGACGATTTGTGCAGGCGTCATGTCCGTCTTGAAGTGCCTATTACAGCCACTAGCACGGCATTGAATGCCGACGCGGACCACCCGAGTCAGAATTTAGTTTAAATTCGACGGTCGGGGGAATGCAGGCCAGGCTAGCTACTGTCCACAATTGTATTTATCTGGTCAATGTAAACTTGCACGGATGAGACGCACATGCACCATCCAACATTGACTTCACTCGGCCTCTACACTTCACGTGGGTGCCCATGACAAATGACTTGCAGACAATCCCGTTTTCTGCGCACGGCTGATTTACTAAACTTTCATATTTTGCTAGTTAATTCGTCGAAACAATGCCGCTTGCCATGTTCATGAAACTATGCCAGATGGGAGAATAAATGCGCCAGGTTTGCAATCTCGATCTTCAGCGCGGTTGTAGTCGCCCAGCAACTATGATTCATAAACGGTCGTGATATCATTAAACATAAAACATTTTTCCAAAAAAAAATCTGGTTTGGTAGGGCCTGTATCGGGTCCCAATTACGCGAATGCGCCAACAATGGACATTGCGGCAGCTATATCCACGCATGTTAGCACGCACTCATTTCTGATCATGTGAAACAAAGAATCGGAATCTCACCTCCGAGTAGGACGAATGCAAAGGCTGCCGCCTTCTTGCTAGTGCCCATCAGTCTCTCTGCCTCCTCAGAGAGAAAGTCTTGGGCCAAGAGATCGACCAGGGCGGCGTAGATCAAGAGACCCGAGGAAATGGCGTTGAAGACACCGACAATGATGAGGCCGAATGCGCTGTTTGGATCGTACGAGTTGCGGACGCCGAGACCAATGGCCTGGCCGAGGGGCGCCGTGACGCCAAAGGCGACGACCAGGAGCCAGGGGCGGATGCTGCCGCGCGGGTACGGCACAGCAGCGATACGGGATCCGAGGCCGAGACCCTCAAAGGCTTGGTGGAAGACAAAGGCAATCAGGAGGATGACGAAGCCGTCGACGGTGATGGAGAGTGTCATGCCGACAAAGACGGAATGGAAAAGAATACCACCTTCGAGTAGGGTAATGTTGGCTGACATCTTGCGGTATACAGTGGCGTCGACTTCCTGGCCGGCATCGTCAAAGTAGCGTACGTGTGTGTCGGTCTTGTCCTTGCCGCGGCCCAGAGTCTCGTTGAGGGCAGAGGACGAGTCCGAGGGGCTGCCGAGACCGCTCTCGACATCTCTGATTCCTCCGACACTCACGGTCGTGTCGTCCTTTTTCTCCTCAGAGTCTGAGCTGCTGGAGTCGGGACGCTCGTGGTGGTGGTTTTGCGCGAGCGTCAGGGCTTCACCGGTAGGACCGCCGTGGGAGTGGCCGCCCGTCTTGGCGTTGAGGTACATTTCAATGAGAAACAGGATGAACATGGAGCCCATCATGATGACACCCGGCATGGGGGGGTACTTGTCTGTGAAGAGATCGGGGAGGCATGGGTTCATCAGGTTGCCAAAGGCAGTTGGGAGGAGCTGTTGTTGCATGTGTTAGTTGGCTTTGATGGCTCTTGGGGGTGGCTTGGTTAAAAAGGTCTTGTGCGTACGTGGACGAAAGCGGTGGCAATGAGGACTCCAGTACCAAAGTGCTTGCAAGCAAAAAAGATGGAGGGCGGGATCTTGAGAGCCTTGAATCTCTTGGCTACCACGGGAAACCCAGCTCCTGCAATAATAATCAGCAAGAGTTGCGCGTGTAAATCGTTTGCAAATTCGCATACCCAGTATCGAGGAGGCAAGAATTAGGACTAACGATGTTATCAGTATTGTTGATCCCTTGGCTCTTGGACATGATGAAGCTTACACAGGCCAACCACGTGAAGTGGCAGGTCATATTCAGTTGTGGAGGCATCATCACTACCGCACTGAGGCTTGTCTCCGGCCATTATGAGATGTTGCAGTCAAAGATTATCGAGTAAGATGTGGTGAATTGAGAAAGAGTTTTTTTTTTTTTTTTTTTTTGGCCGAGTCAGTAAGGATTTCCAGAACAACTTTCAGCGTAACGTCGACCGGGAGATGGGAAAGTAATGCCAAGGGGGACGAGGTTTCGAACTGTTTGACCTGTAACCAGACTAGATCATGGGATGAATCGGGGTTCTTCTCGTGTGAGCACGAAATCAAAGAATGAAGAGAGGTTTATATTGTCCAAGAGCATGGGTTGACAAGGTCTTTTGTATATACATGGCCCGCCGCCATTGACCAGAGAAAGGCATGGGACTGATCTACAATGCTCCGGCCTCCTCTCTATCACTTGTATCCCCAATTTTTTTTTCCTTGTCATTGTTTGTGTATTGCAATCCGTTGGAGGTCAAACCGGGGTCTGTTCCACGACATTGCATGAACAAACACAGACAGACGACTCCAAGCTGCGGAGAATGTGGACACTTGTAGTCTCTTGGTAAAAAAGCTTCGACGTCGTTTCCTGCCTGCCTGCCTGACCACCCACCGGGGACCACGATGGACGATCCGTCATCGTCTCAGAGCCGCACAATGAGCGGTCATGACACACGATTAATCTGCAAAGAAAATTACGACGGGATGAGCATGTGTCAATGGGAACATGCGCAGAACAAGTTCTGTGACACGGACTGTAGCGGCCGGAGCGTGGTGCGACTACGTTTTGGTTATTAGCTTCACACACCGGCTCTGCTGCAATGATGGTCTAAGCGGAACGGTGTGGGTGGTGACAGGTTGCCCCCCCCCCCCCCCAAAATGGGCAAGCATCTTCCGGCGCACGACCATTTGATAGGTGGATGGGGTCAAAATCGGCGCAAAATGGGTTGTTCTTGCTCGATAGGAGACGGCTCGATCGTGGGGGCCGATGGCTAGAGTGTTGACGATAAAGAGGGCTGGTACCCGACTACGGAGGGAGGGCTGAGCGTGCGGTCCATGTGGACTGCATCATGGTTCTATTGCTCCAAAAATTTTAACTTATCTGTGCTCTGCTCTGTTTTATTTTTGCTTTGATTAGTTGCCGTCATAACCGCAAAATACTACAGTCAACCTGAACGGAGCACATGGGTATTCAGGAGAGTTGAGAGCGTTTAGGGGCTCGTCGTCGCTCCGTCGCATGCACGTCTGAAGACAACTTCGCTTTGTGGATTGATTGACCTGACGAGTCATACAGTACCGAACGATGGAAATCTGAAATACTCCATTCCGAGGCTGCAACATGAACCTTCATTATGTAGTGGCAGGGATTGCAGGGAGGCAGCCTCAGGCAGGCAGGCAGGCAGGCAGGCACCCCAGGTCTCAAGGGTCTCATCCATAACTGTCCTTGGCGGTATTCGCCCATGGGCGTGGGGGGGGGGGGGGGGGGGGGGGGGGGGGGGGGGCGGGCGGGGGGGGGGGGGGGGGGGCGGGGGGGGGGGGGGGGGGGGGGGGGGCCGGCCGGGGGGGGGG